>CM075996.1:1681531-1774733 GCA_038087875.1 Malacoraja senta | reverse complement strand
AAACGTGGAGAAGGGAGGTGGGGCGGGAGAATGCCTGGCAATTGATAGGTGGATACAGGTGAGTAATAGGTGGATACAGGTGAGTGAGGGGTGGATACAGGTGAGTAATAGGTGGATACAGGTGAGTAATAGGTGGATACAGGTGAGTGAGGGGTGGATACAGGTGAGTGAGGGGTGGATACAGGTGAGTGAGGGGTGGATACAGGTGAGTGAGGGGTGGATACAGGTGAGTGAGGGGTGGATACAGGTGAGTGAGGGGTGGATACAGGTGAGTGAGGGGTGGATACAGGTGAGTGAGGGGTGGATACAGGTGAGTGAGGGGTGGATACAGGTGAGTGATGGGTGGATACAGGTGTGATGGGTGGATACAGGTGAGTGTGGTGGATACAGGTGAGTGATAGGTGGATACAGGTGAGTGATAGGTGGATACAGGTGAGTGACAGGTGGATACAGGTGAGTGATAGGTGGATACAGGTGAGTGATAGGTGGATACAGGTGAGAGATGAGGCAGACGGGTGGACAAAAATGCTGGAGAAACTCAGCGGGTGAGGCAGCATCTGTGGAGCGAAGGAAATAGGTAACGTTTCGGGTAGAGACCCTTCTTCAGACTGATGTGAGGGGGGGGGGGGAGAAGAAAGGAAGAGGATGAGCCAGTGGGCTGAGGGAGAGCTGAGAAGGGGAGGAGAAAGCAGGGACTACCTGTAATTGGAGAAGTCAATGTTCATACCGCTGGGGTGCAAACTGCCCAAGCGAAATATGAGGTGCTGTTCCTCCAATTTACAGTGGGACTCACTCTGGCCATGCAGAGGAGGGAGGGGGGGCAATGAGAGAGGAGGTTGTTAAACTCTTTGGAGAGAGGAGGAGAACCTCTTCAAAGTAGGCATACCTTGAGGATGGGTGGAGTAAGTATCAAAGGCTGGAGGTGAAAAGGAGACAAAAGGAGTGAAGAGGAGGAGTGGAATGTGAAGCTGGAGGGAGGGAGATTGGTGGGAGGGGACGGCAGAGGGGGAGAGAAGATGGGGGACTCGGGGATGGGAGATGGACATATGGAGGAGGGGAAAGGAGCAGGGTGACTTGGATGGTGGGAGATGGTGAGAGAAATGTGTACACTGGGGTTAGTGCAGGGGAAAGTGAGGAGGGATACTACTGGAAATTGGAGAGTTGTACGCTCATACCACTGGGTTGTCAACTGCCCAAGCGGAATACGAGGTGCTGCTCCTCCAGTTTGAGTGTGGCCTCACTCTAGCCGTGGAGGAGGTTGGTGGGTAATGGGAAGCGTTAACCATGTTGGTGGGTACCAAGTCACACGTGGACCAGACCAGATAGACAGCAGATCCCGGTTCTGATGGCGAGAGTTACATTTAGCTCTTAGGGCCAAAGGAATCGAGGGATATGGGGGAAGAAAAAGCAGGAACGAGGTACAGATTTTAGATGTAGGAGATGCAAAGAGTAGGAGTAAACGGGTCCTTTTCACAATGGCAGGCAGTGACTAGTGGGGTACCGCAAGGCTCAGTGCTGGGATCCCAGCTATTTACAATATATATTAATGATCTGGATGAGGGAATTGACTGCAACATCTCCAGGTTTGCGGATGACACGAAGCTGGGGGGCAGTGTTAGCTGTGAGGAGGATGCTAGGAGGCTGCAAGGTGACTTGGATAGGTTGGGTGAGTGGGCAAAAGGCATGGCAGATGCAGTATAATGTGGATAAATGTGAGGTTATCCACTTTGGTGGCAAAAACAGGAAAGTAGAATATTATCTGAATGGTGGCCGATTAGGAAAAGGGAGATGCAACGAGACCTGGGTGTCATGGTACACCAGTCATTGAAAGTAGGAATGCAGGTGCAGCAGGCAGTGAAGAAAGCGAATGGTATGTTAGCATTCATAGCAAAAGGATTTGAGTATAAGAGCAGGGAGGTTCTACTGCAGTTGTACAGGGTCTTGGTGAGACCACACCTGGAGTATTGCGTACAGTTTTGGTCTCCTAATCTGAGGAAAGACATTCTTGCCATAGAGGGAATACAGAGAAGGTTCACCAGACTGATTCCTGGGATGGCAGGACTTTCATATGAGGGAAGACTGGATAGACTCGGCTTGTACACGTTGGAATTCAGAAGACTGAGGGGGGATCTTATAGAAACTTACAAAATTCTTAAGGGGTTGGACAGGCTAGATGCAGGAAGATTATTCCCGATGTTGGGGAAGTCCAGAACTAGGGGTCACAGTTTAAGGATAAGAGGGAAGACTTTTAGGACCGAGATGAGAAAATCATTTTTTACACAGAGAGTGGTTAATCTGTGGAATTCTCTGCCACAGAAGGTAGTTGAGGCCAGTTCATTGGCTATATTTAAGAGGGAGTTAGATGTGGCCCTTGTGGCTAAAGGGATCAGGGGGTATGGAGAGAAGGCAGGGATGGGATACTGAGTTGGATGATCAGCCATGATCATATCAAATGGCGGTGCAGGCTCGAAGGGCCGAATGGCCTACTCCTGCACCTATTTTCTATGTTTCTATGTTTCTATGTTCAGGAAGGAACTGCAGATGCTGGAAAATCGAAGGTAGACAAAAATGCTGGAGAAACTTAACGGTACGGCAGCATCTATGGAGCGAAGGAAATAGGCAACGTTTCGGGCCGAAACGTTGCCCATTTCCTTCGCTCCATAGATGCTGCCGTACCCGCTGAGTTTCTCCAGCAATTTTGTCTACCTACTCATTTTAGATGATCAGACATGATCATATTGAATGGCGCGTGCTGGCTCGAAGGGCCGAATGGCCTACTCCTCCAACTATTTTATTCTATGTTTTCTATGAGGTTAGTGAACAATGTGGATTTTGACAAGCGTCTGATTGTATCAAGGTCACCCTGACAAAGATTTATAATACTGGATCAAGCTGATATTCCCCAGTAGCCCAAAAGGGATTTGAATTTATGTGCATGGATTATTAGTCCAGGCTGCAAGAAACTACGCCAATAACCTCATCAGTGAGTCTGAAGAAGGGTCCCGACCTGAAACGTCACCTATCCATGTTCTCCAGAGATGCTGCCTGACCCGCTGAGTTACTCCAGCACTCTGTGAAACGTCACCTATCCATGTTCTCCACAGATGCTGCCTGACCCGCTGAGTTACTCCAGCACTCTGTGAAACGTCATCTATCCATGTTCTCCACAGATGCTGCCTGACCCGCTGAGTTACTCCAGCACTCTGTGAAACGTCATCTATCCATGTTCTCCACAGATGCTGCCTGACCCGCTGAGTTACTCCAGCACTCTGTGAAACGTCACCTATCCATGTTCTCCACAGATGCTGCCTGGCCCGCTGAGTTACTCCAGCACTTTTTTATAAACCGGCATCTGCAGTTCCTTGTTTAGAGTCATACATAGTCATAGAGTGATACAGCGAGGAAACAAGCCCTTCGGCCCAACTTGCCCACGCGGACCAGCATGCCCCATCTACACTAGTCCCACCTGCCTGCGTTTGGCCCATATCCCTCTAAACCTGTCCTATCCATGTACCTGTCCAGCTGTTTTCTAAACGTTGGGATAGTCCCGGCCTCAACTACCTCCTCCGGCAGCTCGTTCCATACACCCGCCACCCTCTGTGTGAAAAGTTACCCCTCAATTTCCAATTAAATCTATCCTCCCTCATCTTAAACATATGTCCTCAGGTTCATGTTGTTTTTGTACTGTTGCGGTTACCTAATTACAGTTATTAATTTATCATATTATTGATTATTATATATTTATCTGCGTGTGGCTGTGGACCTGTTAAGCTGCAGCAAGCAAGAACTCCATTGTTCAGCTGCCAGCACATATGACAATGAAACACTCTCGACTCTCAATGAGGAAACTCAATAAGCTGGAGCAAAGCAAACAATACTTAAGCACTTGCTGAGAATGTAGAAATATTTCAGGAGGTGTATGTTTTCACAAGCTGCACAGTAACAGATGGCTGCCACAGATACCATACACCTCCATCCAGCACATCGGGTGAACAGAATGAATACTCCTCTTTGATACCTCTGGGCTCGTGTGTCTCAGTGTCAGTTTTTGCACGTTCAAAGTACGCATTGAGATAAAGGAAGATGGTTTGCTTCCATCTGGCATTGAACCACAGCTGGTTCCCATTGCATTTGTTGTACGTGCCCTGGTTTAAAAGGCAGGATTCAATCCGGCTGAGGGGCGGCACGGTGGGGCGCAGCGGGTAGAGCTGCTGCCTCACAGCGCCAGGGACCCGGGTTCAATCCTGACTGCGGGTGCTGTCTGGACGGAGTTTCCACGTTCTCCCCGTGACCTGCGTGGGTTTTCTCCAGGCGCTCCGGGTTCCCCCCCACACTCGAAAGACGTGCAGGTTTGTAGGTTAATTGGCTTCTGTGAAATTGTCCCCAGTGTGTAAAATAGAACGAGTCTGAAGAAGGGTCTCGACTAGAAGCGTCACCTGTTCCATTTCTCCAGAGATGCTGCCTGACCCACTGAACCACCCCAGCTTTTTGTGTCTATCTTAGTGTACGGGTGATTGCTAGTCAGTGTGGACTGAATGGGCTGAAGGGCCACTTTCCACACTATCTCAAAACTAAACGAAACTAAATCTGTGGCTCCAAATGAGTGAATCGGGTTTAGGTTTGTTATTCTCACATGTACCAAGGTACCGTGAAAAAATTGGTTTTGTATTTGCTATTTGCAGTTCTTTCCTATTGATGGATTACTTTAAAAAATATATATTTTTATTAAAAGCATACGTACAAATAGTAATAAACGACAAATTGGTTACAGAGTCCTTACATAGCTTCAATTAAAAAAAAAAATTTAAAGAAAAGAAAGAAAGAAAGAGAAGAAAAACTATAAACTAATAGAAAGAAAGGAGATTACAAATATAAAGGTTGTGGAGATAGATCCTGGAGATATTGAGTATAGTTGTCCATCCAACCCTAAACACAAGTTTTGACTTTAAATTTTGTGTTAAACCAGTTAACTTTTTTTTTTAAATTCAATAAATGGAGACCATATTTTAAAAAAATAGTTCTGGTTTGTCAATTAAGACAAATCTTATTTTTTCCAAATGCAAGGTCTCGGTCATTTCTGTAATCCACATTTCAATTGTGGGGGGTGCTGTTTTTTTCCAAAATTTAAGTATTAATTTTTTCGCAGTTATTAAACTGTAATCAAGAAAGTGTCTCTGGCTTATCGTAATGATGGATTCTTGATTAGTGCTGGTGTCAGGTGTCAGGGGTTATGGGGACAAGGGAGGAGAACGGGGTTAGGAGGGAGAGATAGATCAGCCATTATTAGATGGCGGAGTAGACGTGATGGGCCGAATGGCCTAATTCTGCTCCTATTCCTTATGACCTTATGACTAACCAAGGAGGGAGGAACTGAGGGTTTGATGATGATGAATGGTGGATCTGTGGTCCCTTCAGAAGTAGATCATTTCTGAAGAAGACTTGAGATGTCTGTGTGCGTATAAAGCCATAGATTCATAGAGTGATACAGCGTGGAAACAGGCCCTTCGGCCCAACTTGCCCCCACCGGCCAACAATGTCCCAGCTACACTAGTCCCACCTGCCCGCGTTTGGTCCATATCCCTCCAAACCCGTCCTATCCATGTACCCGTCTTACTGCTTCTTAAATGTTGGGATAGTCACACCCTCAACTACCTCCTCTGGCAGCTCGTTCCATACACCCACCACCCTTTGTGTAAAAAAGCTACCCCTCAGTTTCCTATTAAATCTTTTCCCCATTACCTTAAACCTATGTCCTCTGATCCTCGATTCACCTACTCTGGGCAAGAGACTCTGTGCGTCTACCTGATATATTCCTCTCATTATCTTATACACCTCTACAAGATCACCCCTCATCCTCCTGTGCTCCAAGGAATAGAGTCCCAGCCTACTTAACCAATCGCTCACACCCTCTAGTCCTTGCAGCATGCTCGTAAATGTATTTACTCTTGTGGTCAGGGGCTTTTTTTTTCCTATGGATGGCATTCTGTCTTAGGAGGACAAAATATAATGAAAATAACTGCAGATGCTGTTTTATACCAAAGATAGACACAAAGTGCTGGAGTAACTCAACGGGTCAGGCAGCAAATCTGGAGAAAATGGATAAATGTCTTATGGGGTCTGAGGAAATGTCCCAACCTGAAACGTCACCTATCCATGTTCTCCGGAGATGCTGCCTGACCCCCTGAATTACTCCAGCACTTTGGGCCTGTTTCCAAGCTGCATGACTCTATGACAGCGCAGTGGCGCAACGGTAGAGTTGCTGCCTACAGCATGTAAAGCGCCAGAGACCCGGGTTCGATCCTGACTACGGGTGCTGCCTGTACGGAGTTTGCACGTTCTCCCCATGACCTGTGCGGTTTTTCTCCCAGATCTTTGGTTTCCTCCCACACTCCAAAATTGTACAGGTTTGTAGGTTAATTGGCTTGGTATAAATATAAAAAATATCCCTAGTGTAGGGCAGTGTTGATGAGCGGGGATCGCTAGTCGGTTCGGACTCGATGGGCCGAAGGGCCAGTTTGTGTGCTGTATCTCTAAACTAAACTGTACTAAAAGGAAGGGTTGTAGTTGCTATAATTACTGATGATGCTAAGCTTATTGGGAAAGTAAGTTGTGATGAGGCAAGAAGGATTGGTGGTAAGTTAAATGGGTGAGGAAATGAAGATAAAGGTGAAAACGATAAACTGTTCATTTTTAGCAAGAAAAAAGAAAAAAAAATGAAGCACATTGTCTGAAAGGTGAGAGAATGCAGTCTGGATACAGAAGATTCTGGGCCTCCTGACTGAGTTACAAGTAGCTGTTTGCAGGTCCAGAGAGTAATAGGGAGAGTTAACAGAATGTTATTGATCATCGCTTGAAGAGCTGAGTGTCTACAAAGCCCTTAACGGGCTCGCCCCCACCTACATCAAAGGTCTGCTTACCCACCGCACCACCTCCAGGTCCATCAGATCGGCCGACTTGGGGTTACTGAACATCCCGCGGTCTAGGCATAAGCTCAGGGGCGACCGGGTCTTTGCGGTTGCAGCTCCTAGACTGTGTAACAGCATCCCCCTTCCCATCAGAACTGCCCCTTCCATCGACTCCTTTAAGTCAAGACTTAAAACTCATCTCTACTCCCAAGTCTTTTTTGACGTCCTCTGAGCGAGGGCTGTATGTATGTAGTGATGTTTGTATTTAATCTATGAACCACTGTTGTATAACGTTAGTATCTCCACCAATGTAAAGCACTTTGGTCAACGAGAGTTGTTTTTTAAATGTGCTATAGAAATAAAAGTGACTTGACTTGAATGTCAGCCATAGATTGAGGTAGACAGTCAGACGTAGAAACAAGGAACTGTAGATGCTGGTTCACAAAAAAAGCCACAATGTGCTGGAGTAACCCAGCGGGTCGGGCAGCATCTGTGGAGAGTGGGTGAGGTTTGGGGTCAGTGTTTAAGGTTGTCGGCTCAAACACTGGGCCAGCCAGCCAAACCCAAGACCGCTGAACACTCTCAGATTAATGGTGGCAGTTGTTCAGCTGTATTGATGCAAGTGTCTGCACTTCCCACACAGTGCTCGCTTGGCAATGCATCAACCAAGAGCTAAAAATATTCAGCAGGGTTGGTCACTCTGGGAAATGTCAGACCGCAGTGTGGAGAGGAATTAATCTTCACCAGCAACACTCGGTGCTTGGCAAGCGCTACTTGGAGACACTCGACTCCTCTTCAGGAAGGCTGGCTCCGTCCTGGGGGCGGAGTTGGAGTTGGATTCATGGGGAGGTTGGTCTTGGAGGGGGGGGATGCTCCTCAAACTGCGGAGCATCCTGGACAATACAGCTCACCCCCTCCACGACACACTGGTCAACCTGAGGAGCACCTTCAGCAACAGACTGGTTCCCACCAAGATGCAGCACAGAACGCCACAAGAGATCCTTCTTCCCTGTGGCTATCAAACTGTACAACTCCCCCCCCCCTTCTGTCGTGGGATAGACTGACTCCCCTCACCCCCCCCCCCCCCACACACACACACAATCTTTGCACATCCCCAATCCTTCCCACTCTTCACTTTAATTTCATGTACCTAGTGTTTTATGACTGTTGGCAGATTAATTTCCCTCTTGGGATAAATAAAGTTCTACCGTATCGTCTTGTTATGGACCTTCTGTTTGCCAACTCTACCACTGTATCAAACCCCAAAGCCACTATCCAACCCAGTCACTACCTGAGAGTGTGAAGGGTAGAGCAAGTCAGTATGGGATCTGAAGAAGGATCCTGACCCGAAACATCACCTATCCATGTTATAGAGTCACAGAGTGATCCAGCGTGGAAACAGGCCCTTCGGCCCAAGTCAAGTCAGGTCACATTTATCTATATAGCACATTTAAAAAACAACTCTCGTTGGCCAAAGTGCTTTACATTTGTTATAAGAATAATATAAACAAACAAACTACATACATATATACATGTAGCCCTCACTCAGAGGACGTCAAGAAAGGCTTGGGAGTATAGATAAGTCTTTAGTCTTGACTTAAAGGAGTCGATGGAGGGGGCAGTTCTGATGGGAAGGGGGATGCTGTTCCACAGTCTAGGGGCTGCAACCGCAAAGGCGCGGTCGCCCCTGAGCTTATGCCTAGACCGCGGGATATTCAGTAACCCCAAGTCGGCCGATCTGAGGGACCTGGAGGTGGAGTGGTGGGTGAGAAGACTTTTAATGTAGGTGGGGGCAAGCCCATTGAGGGCTTTGTAGACATAGAGGAGGATCTTGAAATGTATACGGAACCACACGGGGAGCCAGTGGAGAGAGACCAGGATCGGGGTGATGTGGTCCCTTTTTCGGGTGCCCGTCAGGAGTCTCGCTGCGGCGTTTTGGACCAGTTGCAGGCGGGACAGGGAAGATTGGCTGATGCCAGTGTAAAGGGAGTTGCAGTAATCTAGGCGGGAGGAGATGAATGTGTGGATGATCTTTTCCAGGTCATCAAAGTGGAGGAATTGTTTTATTTGCCCACAACAACCAACATGTCCCATCTACACTAGTCCCACCTGCCGGCATTTGGCTCGTAATCCTCCAAATCTATCCTATCCATGTACCTGTCTAACTGTTTCTTAACTGCCTCAACTACCTCCTCTGGCAGCTCGTTCCATACACCCACCACCCTTTGTATGAAAAGGTTATCTGCTCAGGTTCCTATTAAATATTTTCCCATTCACCTTAAACCTATGTCCTCTGGTCCTCGATTCCCCTACTCTGGGCAAGAGACTCTGTGCATCTACCAGATCTATTCCTCTCATGATTTCATACACCTCTCCAGAGATACTGCCTGGCCCGCTAATCTACACCACCACTTTGTGTTTTGCCCTGGGTTCGAATCCCACTAGGCACTGCCAGAAATGGTGGACTTTCAAACGGGATCTTAAACCAAATATTTTCTCAAGCCTTTGTAGAAAATTCTACTCTTTCAAAGAAGACCAGAGACAATTTCCTTGATGTTCTGGCCAACTTTTATTCCCAGAACCAACACTGCCAAGGCAGTGTGTGTCGCTAATGAGGGAGCTGGGTCTATAGAAGCAGATTGATGAGCCTCCCATATTTCAAGACTAATTGCTCTTCTAAAATCTTTCACTGGTTGTAAGGTGCTTTGGTGTTTGACAAAAGATGCTAAATAAAGTGCGTCACGGTGGCGCTACTGCCTCACAGCGCCGGAGACCCGGGTTCGATCCCGACTACGGGTGCTGTCTGTACGGAGTTTGTACCTTCTCAACGTGACCCGCGTGGGTTTTCTCTGAGATCTTCGGTTTCCTCCCACACTCCAAAGACGTACAGGTTTGTAGGTTAATTGGCTTGGTGTAAAGGTAAATTGTCCCGGGTGTGTTAATATGCGGGGATCGCTGGATGCCGTGGATTCGGTGGGCCGAAGGGCCTGTTTCTGCGCTGTAGTGTATTCATGTGTGTATATATTTATAGAATGGTATATTGACACACTGATCTGTTTTGGAGTCAATGCCTACTATGTTCTGTTGTGCTGAAGCAAAGCAAGAATTTCATTGTCCTATCAGGGACACATGACAATAAACTCACTTGAACTTGAACTTATATCTCTAAACTAAACTAAACTAAAACATAACTAAAACTAAAAGGTCTGCTGGGCAGGCAGGCTCAGAATTGGTCCCAGGCAATAAATTGCAATTAATTAAAGATCAATTGGAACAATCTGAAAGTCGTTGGTTCAATATCCAATCTACGTTGAGTTCACTGATGTTATTTAGGGCAGGGGATAGTACTGGTCTAGTTGGACGTGGCCCTGGGCTAGATGTGTATGAGGGGTTGGGCTGGGTTTAAACGAGGATCCTCCTTTGCCTACATCTAGTCTAGATGTGCCCTCAAAACAAGGCTGTGTGGACAAGGTGTTGGCCAACAGCTGCACACACACTCAAACACAAAGTGCTTCAGGACGATGTCTGAACAAGGTTCCTGACCTGACACCTCACTTATCAATGTTCTCCAGAAATGCTGAGTTACTCCAGCACATAGTCATAGAGCCATACGATGTGGAAACAGGCCCTTCGGCCCAACTTGCCCACACCGACCAACATGTCCCATCTACACTAGTCCCACCTGCCTGCGTTTGACCCATATCCCTCCAAACCTGTCCTATCCATGTACCTGTCTAAATGTTTCTTAAATGTTGGGTTAGTCCCTGCCTCACCTACCTCCTCTAGCAGCTCGTTCCATACACCCACCACCCTTTGTGTGAAAATGCTACCCCTCAGATTATTATTAAATCTTTTCCTCTTCACCTCAAACCTATGTCCTCTGTTCCTCGATCGGCCCATCAAGTCTACTCTGCCGTTCAATCATGGCTGATCTATCTCTCCCTCCCAACACTATTCTCCTGCCTTCTCCCCATAACCCCTGACACACATACTAATCAAGAATCTATCTATCTCTGCCTTAAAAATACCCACTGACGTGCCCTCCACAGCCTTCTGTGGCAATGAGTTCCACAGATTCACCGCCCTCTGACTGAAGAAATTCCTTCTCATCTCCTTCCTAAAGGAACGTCCTTTAATTCTGAGGCTGTGCCCTCTAGTCCTTCACTCTCCCACTAGTGGAAACTTCCTCTCTCCACATCCACTCGATCCTGGTCTTGCACTATTCCGTAAGTTTCAATGAGGCCCCCCCCCTCATCCTTCTAAACTCCAACGCCGCCAAACGCTCATCGTATGTTAACCGACTCATTCCGTGGATCATTCTTGTAAGCCTTCTCCAGAACTGCTCACAATATTCCAAATACGGCCTGACCAACGCCGTCTCGAGCCTCAGCATTACGTTCCTGCTTTTGCATTCTAGACCTCTCG
Organism: Malacoraja senta; assembly: GCA_038087875.1. Lineage (NCBI taxonomy): Eukaryota > Metazoa > Chordata > Chondrichthyes > Rajiformes > Rajidae > Malacoraja > Malacoraja senta. The sequence continues at coordinate 1,763,403 of CM075996.1, read as the reverse complement.
AAACAAATGGCAGCGTTATAGGTTTGCAGTTGTCGTGACATGTGGCTTTGATCTTTCAGTTGAACGTTTAACCTGCGCACACAGTTGTGGAAACTACGACAGGAGTCCTCTTGTGACCCCAACACCCTGTCCAAGTGTTCCAGCTCAGAGAAAATACAGCGTTGCGATTGCAGACATATACCTTTCGGAAATTGGAGAGATGTTTAATTAGTGCACGGGGACCTTGGCTTCACAGACAGATATATTTGAAGTCTCCATCCAACACGGATTAGTTCGGCATTCACTTGTGGGGACCTTCTCTTGGTGAGGATTGAAAGGTCATTTATTAAAATAGCGCTGGGGTTATGGAACTGGTAATAGAGGAATTAATTTAAAGTCAATAATACTGTCCTTGCAGCAAGTGAAGCTCATAGGTTCATGTTTATAAGTCATAGGAGCAGAATTAGGCCATTCGGCCCATCGAGTCTACTCCGCCATTCAAACGTGGCTGACCCTCCTAACCCCATTCTTCTGCCTTCTCCCCATAGCCCCTGACACCCGCACTAATCAAGAATCTATCTATCTCTGCCTTAAATATATCCACTGACTTGGACACCACAGCCTTTTCTGTGGCTAAGAATTCCACAGATTCACCACCCTCTGTCTAAATAAATTCCTCCTCATCTCCTTTCTAAAGGAACGTCCTTTAATTCTGAGGCTGTGACCTCTGGTCCTGGACTCTCCCACTAGTGGAAACATCCTCTCCACATCCACTCTATCCAGGCCTGTCGGGGGATTTCAAAATGATGAAGGGTTTGAGGGGAATAAATAAGGAGAATCTGTTTCCATCATCAAAGGACTAAATTAGAAGTCTCACAGTGACGCAGCTGTTAGAGCCACGGCCTCACAGTGCTAGCGACCCGGGTTCGATCCTAACCTCGGGCGCTGCGTGTGTGTGTGGAGTTTGCACATTCCCTGTGTGGCCGTGTGGCTTTCCTCCGGGTTCTCCAGTTTCCTCCCACATCCCAAAGACTTGGGAGTTTGCAGGTTGATTGGTCCTTCTGTAAATTGTCCCCAGTGTGTAGGGAGTGGATGAGAAAGTGAGATAACGCAGAACTAACTCGAGCTGCAGTTCAGTTTATTGTCACGTGTACCGAGGTACAGTGAAAAGCTTTTTGTCGCGTGCTAACCAGTCACCGCAGAAGGACAATACATGATTCCAATCGAGCCGTTTACAGTGTACGGATACATGACAACCAGTATGAACAGGTGATCGATGGTTGGCGTTAACTCGATGGGCCAAAGGGCCTGTTTCTTCTACACTATCTTTCAGTCAATCGATGAATAAAAGATCTCAGAAGGTCAAAAGTAGGTGTATATATATATATATATATATGTATGTGTATGTATATGTATATGTATATGTATATGTGTGTACATGTGTGTATATGTATGTGTATGTATATCTATATGTGTGTACATGTGTGTATATATACGTGTGTGTGTGTATATGCACACACACACACACACACACACACACACACACACACACACACACACACACACACACACACACACACACACACACACACACACACACACACACACAGACAGACAGACAGACAGACAGACAGACAGACAGACAGACAGACAGACAGACAGACAGACAGACAGACAGACAGACAGACAGAGAGAGTGTTGTATCGCAATAAGTGGTTGAGACTTGCAATTCTGGGTTGAAAAACCAAAAGAATAGTCGTGTTCAGAAGGGGATTAGATTTAGCCCAAACCGAGGATAAGGAAATGGCAAGAAGTGGTGGCGCTGTGGGTAAGAGCAAGGGTGTGGGATTAATTAGATGGCTCTTTCCAAGATGTGTGTTGTTCTCCCGTGGCCTTGTCCTGTGCTGAACCGGCTGTGGCGTCCCTTGGTGCTGAAGGAACGCAGCGAGTGATATTTCGTGTTCACACCACTTAGCTGCCTGAGCAAAGAGAGAGCTCAGACAGACACATAGTTAATGAAGGCCCCAGAGTACGTAGCAACAATCTCGCAACCAGCTTCGTCCCTGCGACTCTTCAAACCGTTGCCTCCGTGAATATCGGGCAACTCCACAGATCCACTCCACAGAAGTGCAGGTTCGTAGGTGAATTGGCTTGGTAAATGTAAAAAAAAAATCCTGAATAGTGTTAATGTGAAGGGATCGCTGGTCGGCACGGACCCGGTGGGCCGAAGGGCCTGTTTCCGCGCTGTATCTCTAGACAGAAACAGAAAATCTGGGTGGAGGGAGGAGGAGACAATGGTTCATGCAGAAGCCTCAAAGACTGTGGGATGGATAGCGAGAGTTACCGGCTGAGATGGCAAGCGTTTCGATGTTTCCGAATCGACTCCACGCAACACGGAAATAGGCCCATCCTGAACCAAAACGTTGCCCATTCCTTCTCTCCAGAGATGCCGCCTGTCCTGCTGACTTGCTCCAGCAGTTTGTGTCTATCTTCTCTGACCAAGATGCCCCCATCTAAACTGGTCCCATTTTCCCACATTTGGCCCATATCAATCTGATCCTTTCCTATCCATATACCCATCCAAATGTCTTTTAAATCTTGTTATTGTACCTGCCTCACCTACGCCTGCAAGTAAGAATTTCATTCTGACTGAATTGTGTTCTGGCCCTGATTGGTCCTGGTATTTTCTCGCCTTCAGTTCTTTACCTCTACTTTCAGTCTGAAGAAGGGTCCCGTCCCAAAACGTCACCTATCTTTTTTCTACAGAGATGCTGCCTGACCCGCTGAGTTACCCCAGCACTCTGTGAAACGTCACCTATCCATGTTCTCCACAGATGCTGCCTGACCCGCTGAGTTACTCCAGCACTCTGTCTACCTTAAGAATTTCATTGTCCCGTTTCTGGACATATGTCAATAAAACGCTCTCATTCTTTGACTCCTCTGGCAGCTCATTCTATGTACCTACCACCCACGGGTGTGAAGAAGCTGCACCTCTTAGTGCTGTCTGTACGGAGTTTGCACGTTCTCCCCGTGACCACGTGGGTTTTCCCCGGGTGCTCCGGTTTCCTCCCACACTCCAAGGACGTGCAGGTTTGTAGGTTCATTGACTTTGGTTTAAAAAAAACATTTAATTGACCCTAGCGTGCAGGATAGTTAGTGGTCGCTGGTCTGAGTAGAGGTGCTGTATCTCTAAACCAAACTAAAGCTGTTTCCGTACAACCGAAAGGACATACATGGAGTGGCTGTGATTGCCAGGAGAGGTTTGTGGGAGACGCGTGGGTGGGTTCCGGGATAAATGGGAAATGAGAGATATTAAGGGTGGAGGAGGCTCCATCTTACGCAGAGAATTGGTCTGTTTAGGTAATGTGGGTTGAGAATTAATTGGCTGCTATAGATTGCCACCTTGTGTGTAGGTGAATGGGAGAATCTGTGGGGAACTGATAACAATATGGTGAGGATAAAGTTGGATTACGTTAGTGTAGGATTAGTGTAAACGGGTGGCTCGCAGTCACAGCTTGTTGCTCTATGTTGGAGAGGGTGCAGCAGAGCGGCTTAAAGGCGCAGCGGGTAGAGCTGCTGCCCCCAAGCTCCAGAGACCTGTGTTCATAGGTTCTGAGAGCAGAGTTAGGCCATTCAGCCCATCAAGTCCAACCAGCGCTTCAATCACGGCTGATCTATCTTTCCCTCTCAACCACATTCTCCTGCCTTCTCTCCATAAAACCCTGCCAGGTACGATCCTGAACTCGGGTGCTGTCTGTGTGGCGTTTGCACGTTCTCCCTGAGACCGCGTGGGTTTCCTCCGGGTGCCCTGGTATCCTCCCGCATCCCAAAGACGTGCGGGTGTGTGGGTTAATTGCTGCTGTAAATTGCCCCCACTGTGTAGGAAGCGGTTGGAAAATTGGGATAACATAGAACTAGCGTGATCAATGGTCGGCGTGGACTAGATGGGCCGAAGGTCCCTTTTCCATGCCATATCTCTCTATCTATCTCGGCGTGAAAGCAGATGTAGACTTTTCCTAACGTACGGAGATAGACTCAAAATGCTGAAGTAACTCAGCAGGACAGGCAGCATCTCTGGAGAGAAGTGATGGGTGATGTTTCGGGTCGAGACCCTTCTTCAGTCTGGTCAGGGAAAGAGAAACAAGAGATATAGACGATGATGTGGAGAGATAAAGAACAATTAATGAAAGATATGCAAAAAACGTAATGATGATGCAGGAAACAGGCCATCGTTAGCTGTTTGTTGGGTGAAAACGAGAAGCTGGTGCGACTTGGGTGGGGGAGGGATGGAGAGAGAGGGAATGCCGGGGCTAGAAATATCGATATTTTCTGCCCAAGTGAGATGCTGTTCCTCCAATTTGCGTTCAGCCTCACTCTGACAATGGGGGAGGCCTCGGACAGAAAGGTCAGTGTGGGATTGAGGAGGGGAATTAAAGTAGACACAAATGCTGGAGAAACTCAGCGGGTGCAGCAGCATCTATGGAGCGAAGGAAATAGGCAACGTTTCGGCCCGAAACGTTGCCTATTTCCTTCGCTCCATAGATGCTGCTGCACCTGCTGAGTTTCTCCAGCGTTTTTGTCTACCTTTGATTTTCCAGCATCTGCAGTTCCTTCTTAAACAGGGGAATCAAAGTGTTTGGCAACCGGGAGATCAGGTAGGTTGAAGCGGACTGTCCTTGTGGCATTGACTCTTTGCCTAACGTTGAGAGATCTTAATAAAATGATTCATTATGTCCTGAAGATCTGTTTGCAGGGTTCTCTGGCTGTGGGCATTTTTGATTACAGACAAACCTTGAAATATTTGCCTCCCTTCAAAGCAACGTTCCCGAGGGAGATCGAGCAACTAATGAATCTTATCTGATTTTTCTCGCTGCAGTCGCTGCAGGAGGAATCAACATTCGAGGTGTTTGAGACTCGAGTGTAAAATCTGGTGACCGGACAAATGACGGCGCTTAGGGAGCAGGGAACATCATGGCGGCACGGTGGCGCAGCGGGTAGAGCTGCTGCCTCACAGCGCCACAGACACAGGTTCGATCCTGACTACGGGCGCTGTCTGTAGGGAGTTTGTACGTTCTCCCCGTGACCGCGTGGGTTTTCTCCGGGTGCTCCGGTTTCCTTCCACTCTCAAAAGACGCACATGTTTGTAGGTCAATTGGCTTCCGCAAATTGTCCCTTGTGTGTGTAGGATAGTGCAAAGGGCCTGTCCCACTTGGCGATTGTTTCTGCGACTGCCGGCGTCAGGGTCGGCGAAAGGTTTTGAACGTTTCAAAACCCAGCGGCGACAAAAAAAATGTTGCGATGTTTGAGGAAACGCCGCGCGTCAATACGTCGTCACGTCGCATCATGCCGTGATTTTTTTCGGTGACCTGATACGTCAATCAATGATGCCGGCAGTCGCCGAATAAATTGCCAAGTGGGACAGGCCCTTTAGTGTATGTTGTGATCGCTGGTCAGCGCAGACTTGGTGGGCCGAAGGGCCTGTTCTCACGCTGTATCTCTAAAGTCTAAAGTATAGAAACATAGAAACAATAGAAAATAGGTGCAGGAGTAGGCCATTCGGCCCTTCGACCCTGCACCGCCATTCAATATGATCATGGCTGATCATCCAACTCAGTATCCTGTACCTGCCTTCTCTCCATACCCCCTGATCCCTTTAGCCACAAGGGCCACATCTAACTCCCTCTTAAATATAGCCAATGAACTGGCCTCAACTAACTTCTGTGGCAGAGAATTCCACAGATTCACCACTCTCTGTGTGAAAAATGTTTTTCTCATCTCGGTCCTAAAGGATTTCCCCCTTAATCCTTAAACTGTGACCCCTTGTCCTGGACTTCCCCAACATCGGGAACAATCTTCCTGCATCTAGCCTGTCCAACCCCTTAAGAATTTTGTACGTCTCTATAAGATCCCCCCTCAATCTTCTAAATTCTAGCGAGTACAAGCCGAGTCTATCCAGTCTTTCTTCATATTAAAGTCCTGACATCCCAGGAATCAGTCTGGTGAACCTAAAGTATGTCTAAAATAAGAGTCTAAAATCCCCATCTACCTCATTGGAGACTGTCGGACTATCTATAATCGGACTTTACCTTGCACGAAAAATTATTCCCTTCATCCTGCATCTGTACACTGTAGACGGCTTTATTATAGTCATGTACAGTCTATTCACTGACTGGATGAAGCTTGCGACAAAACTTCTTGACATGCACGTGACAATATTAAACTAAGCTAAATTAAACAATAATCAAATCTCTGAATCTACCTGCTCCGACATGAACTTTTGGTTAAATCCCTCATTGCTCAAACTGTTCCATTAAATCTCATTTTTTGTGTGATCAGCCCACATCCCAGAAATGAACAAATAACAAGAACATCCTTTTTGAACGTTAAGTCATCCAAAGTGAACACAATATCGCAGCGACAGCTTTAGCGATGCTTGGAACTTGTTTATCATGACGTTTTCCACACTGCACAGAGCGCTTCTCTTCCTGAAACGCATGAATTCCACATACATCACAAACTGCCCCCTCAATAGGTCTTGAAGAAAGGTCCGAATAAGGGGATTGACTCAAAATGTCGCCTGTCCATTCCCTCCACGGATGCTGCCTGACCCGCTAAAGTTTCTCCAGCACTGAACTAGTTTCTCTCATAGATACATAGAAAATAGGTGCAGGAGTAGGCCATTTGGCCCTTCGAGCCTGCACCGCCATTCAATATGATCATGGCTGATCATACTCTTGTTTGCAGAGTACTAAGTTTAAATAGACGCAAAAAAAGCTGGAGTAACTCAGCGGGACAGGCAGCGTCTCTGGAGAGAAGGAATGGGTGACGTTTCGGGTCGAGACTCTTCATCAGACTCTTGGAGAAGGGTCTCGAACCAAAACGTCACCCATTCCTTCACCCCAGAGATGCTGCCTGTCCCGCTGAGTTACTCCAGCTTTTTTGTGTCTATTTAAACATTGTCGAGATAGATCAGCCATGATTGAATGGCAGAGTGGGCTTGATGGGCCGAATGGCCTAATTCTTCTCCTATCACTTATGACCTTATGACATAGTCAGGGTCGAACAAGGGACTTAGTTGCACTGTGAGGCAGTAGCCCTATTGTTGTACGACTGTGTTGTGAGCGGTTACCCGATCTAGGCGAGCTCCAGGCTGCCACAGGGCCTCCAACATTGACTGAGCCGTCTTGCTGACAATTTCTGATTGGCTGTCAAGTGCTTAGGAGGTGATGATAGATGCTTTACAATAGCAATCAGGTAGGGAATTGATCTTTTCATTAATTACCTCACTGCATAATTAATTACTTTCATTCAGCTCTCTTTCTTTCATTCTTTGCATTTCTTTATTTTCCTTTTTTCTCCCATTTCCTTCTTGGGGACAAAACCTTCAGTCTCCAAGCACCGTGCAGCCAGTGGTTTAAGTACTGCATTGGCAATGCCCGAATGAAATAGAGTCATAGTGCGCGGAAACAGGCCCTTCAGTCCAAAACGTCCAACTGGGGCGGCACGGTGGCGCAGCGGTAGAGTTGCTGCCTCACAGCGCCAGAGACCCAGGTTCGATCCTGACTACAGGTGCTGTCTGTGTAGAGTTTGTACGTTCTCCCTGTGACCATGTGGGATTTCTCTGGGTGTTCCAGTTTCCTCCCACACTCCAAAGACGTACAGGTTTGTAGTTTAATTGCCGTGGGCAAAATTGTATATTGTCCCGTGTGTGTAGGTTAGTGCTAGTTTATGGGTGATCGCTGGTCGGCACAGACTCACCGGGCCGAAGGGCCTGTTTCCGGGCTATGTCACTAAAGTCTAAACTTGTCCATGCACACTAAGATGCCACATCCGAGCTAGTCCCATTTGCCTACATTTGGTCCATATCAGGGCTGGGGAACCTTTTCATGTTGGAATGCCGCATTAAGTTAGCTGCAATCTAATAAGGCCGCTAAGAAACTTCAATTTGATATACTTCAAAATATACATTATTTTGTCAAAATAGCCCTCATGACTTACTGATGTTTTAATTGCGGCCGTCAGTCGGGGAGGATTATTTCGTTGAATCTTCTTTTACTCTTTGGTATTTTAAATACATTCATTTTAAGATTAAAATTAAAATTAAAAAAGACGAACAAAAACATGTTAATAAAAATATAAGGATTTGTTCTACAAACTTTGGATTCATTCAAAAGGCTGCACTTAATGCCGCATTCGGCCTTAAGCCCGCAGGTTCCCCACCCCTGGTCCATATCCTTCTACAGGAAGGACATTATAGCCATAGAGGGAGTGCAGAGAAGGTTCACCAGACTGATTCCTGGGATGTCAGGACTTTCATATGAAGAAAGACTGGATAGACTTGGCTTGTACTCGCTAGAATTTAGGAGATTGAGAGGGGATCTTATAGAAACGTATAAAATTCTTATGGGGTTGGACAGGCTAGATGCAGGAAGATTGTTCCCGATGTTGGGGAGGTCCAGGACAAGGGGTCACAGCTTAAGGATAAGGGGGAAATCCTTTAGGACCGAGATGAGGAAAAACTTTTTCACACAGAGAGTGGTGAATCTCTGGAACTCTGCCACAGAGGGTAGTTGACGCCAGTTCATTGGCTATATTTAAGAGGGAGTTAGATGTGGCCCTTGTGGCTAAAGGGATCAGGGGGTATGGAGAGAAGGCAGGTACGGGATACTGAGTTGGATGATCAGCCATGATCATATTGAATGGCGGTGCAGGCTCGAAGGGCCGAATGGCCTACTCCTGCACCTATTTTCTATGTATCTATGTACACCTTTCCTGGCCATGATCATGGACACAGACCTGGGTAGGAAATCTATGTACAAGAAATAACCTCCACAGCACCGGGTTAACAAGATGTGTAACTCCGGATGCTGGTTTATACTGAAGATAGACACAAAATGCTGGAGTAACTCAGCGAGATAGGCAGCATCTCCGGAGAGAAGGAATTCTGTGGAATTCTCTGCCTCAGAGGGCGGTGGAGGCAGGTTCTCTGGATACTTTCAAGAGAGAGCTAGATAGGGCTCTTAAAGATAGCGGAGTCAGGGGATATGGGGAGAAGGCAGGAACGGGGTACTGATTGGGGATGATCAGCCATGATCACATTGAATGGCGGTGCTGGCTCGAAGGGCCGAATGGCCTACTCCTGCACCTATTGTCTATTGTCTATTGTATATTGGAATAGCTGACATTTCAGGTCGAAACAATTCTTCAGGCTTCGACCCGAAAGGTCACCTATTCCTTTTCCCCAGAGATGCTGCCTGACCCGCTGAGTTACTCCAGCATTTTGTGTCTATTTGCAGGGTAATAAGATGTGATTGACTCTTAACCTTCCAATAAATACCAGCTGCCAGTGCTGTTCACGTCCCTAGAACGATGGTTATGTACGTTGGCAACTCTGACCATAAACAGGGATGTTTTGGCAGATTTATTGGGACAACAAGTTCAGGAAGCTGGGAGCAGCGAGCAGGCCTTGGCCAAGAAGCAGAGATGTGGAGTGTCCGATATATAACAGCGTGAAAGGTCGATGTTAGCAACACATGGGCAAATCTTTTTTTTTTTAATTTAATTTAATTTTTTTTTAAAATTATTAGAGGTATCTATCTGCATATCATAGTCCAACCCAATACAAACTTTGTGTAACGGTTACATATTAAGTATCCAGGGTTTCCGGGTACCCAGTTACCAAAGTAGCTGGGGTCCTCCTTGATCGGTTACATATTAACGTTGCCTCTAAATATTTATTTATATTTATAGATAAGAAAAATAAAGAAATAAAGAAAAGAAATTAGAAAACTAAGATCAACTATCAATAATACAACTTAGGAGATAGGTCTGTAGGTCAGAAAATGTTACTATTCACTCAGGCCTCCGCGCCGGCCCAGTCTACCCCTTCAGATAATCTATAAATGGAGACCATATTTTAGTAAATAATTCTGGTTTGTCAATTAAGACATATCTAATTTTTTCCAATTGTAAGGTCTCCGACATCTCCATAATCCACATCCATGCAAATCTTGTGTGTGGTTCCAGCATTGCTGCTCCCACTGTGGCACAATGTTACTGAGAACCTTGCCTTCAATCTCATAGAGTGTCATAGAGTGATACAGTGTGGAAACAGGCCCTTCGGCCCAACTTGCCCACACTGGACAACAATGTCCCAGCTACACTAGTCCCACTTGCCCGCGCTTGGTCCATATCCCTCCAAACCTGTCCTATCCATGTACCTGTCTAACTGTTTCTTGAACGTTGGGATAGTCCCGGCCTCAACTACCTCCTCTGGCAGCTTGTTCCATACACCCACCACCCTCTGTGTGGAAAAAGTTACTCAAATCTTACTCAAAAGTTACTCAATTCCTATTAAATCTTTTCCCCCTTCACCTTAAACCTATGTCCTCTGGTCCTTGATTCACCTACTCTGGGCAAGAGACTTTTTCACACAGAGAGTTGTGAGTCTCTGGAATTCTCTGCCTCAGAGGGCGGCGGAGGCTGGTTCTCTGGATGCTTTCAAGAGAGAGTTAGATAGAGCTCTTAGGGATAGCAGAGTTAAGAGACGTGGAGAGAAGGCAGGAACGGGGTACTGATTGTGGATGATCAGCCATGATCACATTGAATGGCGGTGCTGGCTCGAAGGGCCGAACGGCCTACTCCTGCACCTATTGTCTATTGACTCTGTGCATCTTCCCGATCGATTCCTCTCATGATTTTATACACCTCTATAAGATCATCCCTCATTCTCCTGCGCTCCTAGGAATAGAGTCCCAGCCTGCTCAACCTCTCCCTGTAGCTCAGACCCTCTAGTCCTGGCAACATCCTCGTAAATCTTCTCTGCACCCTTCCCATCTATTCGAGTTGGCAGCATAAGTGAGTCACTTGACTTCGGTTTGACTGAAATGCTCAATCCCGCGAGTTGAGACAATTATGTGATTGGCATTAAAGATTTTATGGTCATAACTGCTGGAGAATCTGTGACAAAACAGGAAGGTCATGCTTATCGTGCGATTATGACACATGCAAGATTAAAATGCTTAATGATTCATCTGCAAATCGCAAATACAAGCTTGGAAGAGTATTTATGGAAGAAAGTGCTTGTATTTATACACAGCCTTTGGTGACCTCAGGGCATTGCCAAGCACTTTGTGGACAATGAAATCATTTCAGCAAGCAGTCAAGTATGATAATCCGGGACGCCGGGCAGCTATTTTGCGCACAGCAAGATCACATTAGCCACACTGTGATAATGACCAAATGATCTGCCAATGTCTAGAGGGCTGAGCTTTTAAGGTGAGAGGGGCAGGTTTCTGTTTCACACGGAGGGTGGTGGGTGCCTGGAACGAACGCGCTGACAGGACTGGTGGTCGAGGCAGATATGGTAGTGGGGGTTTAAGAGGCTTTTAGGGTTGGCACATGGATACTCAGGGAGACAAGAGTGTTTTATTATCATATGTCCCTAAAAGGAACAATGAATTTTTTACTTGCAGCAGCACAACAGAATATGTGTTGAAGGTAGTACACAAAACGCTGGAGTAACTCAGTGGGACAGGCAGCATCTCTGTAATAAAGGAACGGGTGGTGTTTCGGGTCAAGACCCTTCTTCAGACTCTGAACCCTTCCAAAAGGTGGACACAACGTGCTGGAGTAACTCGGTCTCATTGGGTCAGGCAGCATCTCTGGAGAACGTGGACAGGCGACCTTTCTGGTCAGGACCCTTCTTCAGACCTATCCACGTTCTCCAGAGATGCAGAGTTACTCCAGCACTTTGTGTCTATCTTTGGTGGAAACCAGCATCTGCAGTTCTTTGTATCTACACGTTGTGCCTCCAATTCATTTTTTTGCCAAGCTGCTACTGAACCTTCTTCCATCTTTCTTGCACCCACCAGTAATTTGATTTGCACCGTGTCTTTCACACAGTCTCTCTCTCTGCGTTCCTTCTCTTGCCCCTGACTGAAGATAGCACTCTGGGGATAGTATGGATATGGATCACTTGTAGTGCAGAGGAGAGTAGTTGGTCTTGACAGAGGACATAGGTTCAAGGTGAAGGGGAAAAGATTCAACGGGAATCTGAGGGGTAACTTTTTCCACACAAAGGGTGGTGGGTGTATGGAACGAGCTGCCAGAGGAGGTAGTTGAGGCTGGGACTATCCCAACATTTGAGAAGCAGTTGGACAGGTACATGAATGTTTGGGCAGGTTTGGAGGGATATGGACCAAACGCAGGCAGGTGGGACTAGTGTAGCTGGGACATGTTGGCCGGTGTGGGCCAAATAGCCTGTTTCCACACTGTATCACTCCATAAGCCAATTAACCTACGAAACCTGCATGTCTTGGGAATGTGGGAGGAAACCGGAGCACCCGGAGAAAACCCACGCAGGTCACGGGGCGAACGTACAAACTCCGTACAGACAGCACCCGTAGTCGGGTCTCTGGCTCTGTGAGGCAGCAACTCTACCGCTGCACCACCGTGCCGCACTTTGTGTCATTTTTTGTACACCAGCATCTGCAGTTCTTTGTTTCTGCAGCTCTTTTCTATATTAGTAGCTGTGTCTTCGCTGCTTGTTAGTACATTCTGTAACTGCTTATTGCATATTTCTTGTTAGGTTCCTGCTCAAGTAACCAGCATCAGTCAGTTCCCTTTGATGTGCTCTTTCACCATTATGTTTGAGCCTGTCACATCCGTGTGATATACACATGTGGGATGAAAAATAATTTTCTTAAACTAGGCTCAGGCTTTATCTGTTCTCCACGGTGCTCCTATACGTCGGAAGGAAAGACAGCCTTGGTGCTGAAGCCTGCACAGCAAGCCCCGGGATTGCCTGCTTCCATCTTGTGTGTAGCGCCCTGCACTGGCCTGGATAGAGTGGATTTGGAGAGGATGTTCCCACTAGTGGGAGAGTCTAGGAACAGAGGGCACAGCCTCGGAATAAAAGGACGTACCTTTAGAAAGGAGATGAGGCGAAATGTCTTTAGTCAGAGGGTGGTGAATCTTTGGAATTCATTGCCACGGAAGGCAGTGGAGGCTATGTTAATGGATATTTTTAAGGCGGAGATAGACAGATTCTTGATTAGTGCGGGTGTCAGCGGTTACGGGGAGAAGGCAGGAGAGTGGGGTTGAGAGGGAGAGATAGATCAGCCATGATTGAATGGCGGAGTAGACTTGATGGGCCGAATGGCTTAATGCTGTTTCAAGAATTGATGAGCTTATGAATGGTTCTCCACTATGTTAGCTGACTGAGAACTGGCCTTCTCCCTTCCACCGACGACTGTTTGAACAAGTCAAGACACCATGATGCAGCTGCACAAGTCGTTGGTGAGGCCACACTTGGAGTTCTGCGTGCATTTCTGGTCTCCCAGCTGCAGGGAGGATGGCATTAAGGTGGAGATGGTGCAGAAGCGATTTGCCAGGATGTTTCCTGGGCTTGAGTTACAGGGAGAGGTTGGACAGGCTGGGACTTTATTCTCTGGAGCGTAGGAGGCTGAGGGGTGACCTTATTGAGGTGTACAAGATCATGAGGGGCACGGATAGAGTGAACGCTCACTGTCTTTCCCCCCCCCCCAGAGTAGAGGATTCTAAAACTAGAGGGCACAGGCTTAAGGTGAGAGGAGAGAGATTTAAGGGGCATCTCAGAGGGTAGTCCGTATCTGGAACGAGCTGCCAGAGGAAGCTACAGAAGTGGATACAATTATGACTTTTCAAATACATTTGGGCAGATATTTGGATGGGAAGGGTTCAGATGCCAAATGAAAGCAATTGGGATTAGCCCAGTCTGCCAGCTTGGTCGGCATGGACATGGTGGGCCGAAGGGCCTGTTTCTGTGCTGTACAGCTCTCTGACTTGAGCGGCACAGTGGTAGAGTTGCTGTGTTACAGTGCCAGAGACCCCGGGTACAATCTGACTACGGGTGCTGCCTGTACATTCTCCCCGTGACCGCGTGGGTTTTCTCCGGGTGCTCCGGTTTCCTCCCACACCCCAAAGACGTACCGGTTTGTAGTTTAATTGGCTTCGGTAAAATTGTAGATTGTCCCTAGTGTGTGTCGGATGGTGTCGGTGTATGTGTGATCTTTGGTCGGCACGGACTCGGTGGGCCGAAGGGCCTGTTTCCGCGCTGTATCTCTACAGCCTAAAGCTGGCGTAGACACGGGTAACACCATTGCAGTCCCTCGATTTGCACTTTTGAGCAAACTATTATGGTTCCTCTCATAATCAAACTGCGGAGTTGCCAATCGCACCAAAGTGTGTAACGACAATTGCTAATTATAAGTACAAAGACTTGTAACTTGTACAGAACGAAGGAAACATTAAGAAACTGGCAAAGAAAAGTTGTGACATATCCCCAGTTTTAGTTTAATTGAAATGTGTAGGAAGGAACTGCAGATGCTGGTTTAAACTGAAGATAGACACAAAAAGCTGGAGTAGGTCTTGGCATCATGTTCGGCACAGATATTGTGGGCCGAAGGGCCTGTTCTTCTCTGTACTGTTCTGTGTTCTATGTTCTCTGTTCTAATACCAACCAATAGTTCAGAATATATTGTTACAAGCTTCAAGTGCTACAGTTAGAGATGAATAATCCAGCATTCGAAGATAGACCGAAAATGCTGGAGTAACTCAGCAGGGCGGGCAGCATCTCTGGAGAGAAGGAATGGGTGACGTTTCAGGTCGAGACCCTTCTTCAGACCTGAGAAGGGTCTCGACCTGAAACGTCACCCATTCCTTCTCTGCAGAGATGCTGAGTTACTCCAACTTTTTGTGTCTATCTTTAGTTTAGTTGAGTTTAGTTTAGAGAAACAGCGTGGAAACAGGCCCTTCGGCCCATCGAGTCTGCAGGGACCAGTGATCCCCACACACTAACACTATCCTACACACACTAGGGACATTTTTTAAATATTTATACCAAGCCCATAAACCTACAAACCTGTACGTCTTTGGGGTGTGGGAGGAAACCGAAGATCTTGGAGAAAACCCACGCAGGTCACGGGGAGAACGTACACACTCCACACATAGTCAGGATCGAACCTGGGACTCTGGCGCAGTGAGGCATAGAAACATAGAAACATAGAAAGTAGGTGCGAGAGTAGACCACCAGGCCCATCGAGCCCGCACCGCCATTCGCTCATGGCTGAACACTAAACAGACACCCTTACCCACAAACAGTAGACACAAGACACAGAACACAAGACACTACCCTCCCCTTTATATCGCTATCACCCCTCTCCACCCCAAGAACCGCGTGATCTCCTGGGGGAGGCAGAAAAACGGATAAAAACCCAGGTCCAATTCGGGAAAAAAAATCCGGGAAATTCCTCTCCGACCCCAATCCAGGCGATCGACACTTGTCCAGGAGATCACTCAGGTCTTACTATACTAACCATACCTAGGTCCATATCCCTGCCCTCTCCCCGTAGCCCCTTATCCCCTTGGCAGCTAAAAAAACATCTATTTTAGACTTAAATATATTTAATGTTTCTGCTTCCACTGCTCCCTGGGGCAGTGAATTCCATAAATTAACCACCCTCTGGGTGAAGAAGTTCTTCCTCATCTCAGTTTTAAAAGAGCCCCCTCTTATTCTACAACTATGTCCCCTAGTTCTAGTTTCCCCGATCATTGGGAACATCCTCGGTGCATCCACCCGATCAAGGCCCCTCACGATCTTATATGTTTCAATGAGATCGCCTCTCATTCTTCTAAACT
The DNA here is from genome assembly GCA_038087875.1 of Malacoraja senta. NCBI lineage: Eukaryota > Metazoa > Chordata > Chondrichthyes > Rajiformes > Rajidae > Malacoraja > Malacoraja senta. Next base: position 1,747,746 of record CM075996.1, on the reverse strand, counting down.
CCAAAGAGTAGAGTTCCAGCCTACTTAACCTTTCCTCATATGTCAATCCCCTCATTGCAGGAATTAATCTTGTAAACCTTCGCTGCACTGCCTCCAGGGCCAGTACATCCTTTCTTAAGTATGGACCCCAGAACTGTACACAGTATTCCAAATGTGGTCTCACTAATACTGTGTACAGCTGCAGCAAGACCTCCGTGTTTTTATACTCAATCCCCCTAGCAATAAAGGCCAAAACTCCATTGGCCTTCCTGAGGCAGTAGCTCTACCGCTGCTCCACCGTGCTGCCCTAAGATCTGCACACTTTGATACAGAACACCAGCACAGAATTGTAGTTGTATTAAAAATACTCTGTTGACACTTTCTGTGACAGCTATCATCAATTAGGATCTCCCTTCTCAAGAGTGCCGTGTCCACAATCTCGGCTACCGCTCCCAGGGTAACGGAGACACAAGAGACTGCAGATACTGGAACTTTGAGCAAAACACAAAGTGCTGGAGGAACTCAGCGGGTCAGGCAGCATCTGTGGAGAACGTGGATAGGTGACGTTTCACAGAGTGCTGGAGTAACTCAGCGGGTCAGGCAGCATCTGTGGAGAACATGGATAGGTGACGTTTAGGGTCGGGACCCTTGTTCAGACACCCCAGTGTAATATTGAGGGAGCCCTGCGTGCCAAGTGTTGACATCGAGATGAGATTCTTGATTAGTGTGGGCGTCAGAGGTTATCAGGAGAAGCCAGGAGAATGGGGTTGGGAGGGAGAGATAGATCAGCCATGAATGAATGGCGGAGTAGAGTTGATGGGCTGAATGGTCCTATTCCTTATGACCTCATGAGATCTTAAATCAAGGCTCCACCCGCCTCTTCAAATGAATGTAACATATAATGTGGTTAGTGTTTCAGGGAGCATTAGGGTTGTGTGGTCGACATCACACAACAAACATCATTTTAGATACTGGTGTTAGTTGTGTACAGATTGGCCAATGTGTTGCCAACATGACAATTAGTTGTTGAGTGCTTTTGCATGATCTAAGCCTGCAGTTGCTTAAAAAAATCCAATTATTTCTTTGAGTTGACCCTGATTAACCTGTTAAACCATTGATTGCAGAAACAAAATAGCATCAAACACAATGTCAGGAGTGCAGGAGTTTCATTCTGTTCTGATGGGATTTGTAGATTGGGGGAAAATGACATTTTGCTCCCATAATAACTCCTGCCGATAGGATGCTGAAATTGGTTTATTATTGTTAATAAACATGGGTTTTCTCCGGGTGCTCCGGTTTCCTCCCACACACCAACGATGTACAGGTTATTAGGTTAATTGTCTTCAGCAAGTTGTAAAAATTGTCCCTAGTGTGTGTGTAGGTTAGTGTAGTTGGCGTGGACTCGGTGGGCCGAAGGGTCCATTTCCGCGCCGTCTCTCTTAAGTCTAATGTCTAAAGATAGTGCAAAGACTAAGATGCCAGAGTGCAAATTATAGTGTTAGTGTTACAAATCCAGAGAAAGTGCAGGTTAAAAAAATGTGAAGTAGGCAATGAAGTAGGTTGGAAGATCAGGACTAAACCCCAGCTGATGTGAGTCGCTTGTAAACAATGGGCCGAAACTCTTTCTGAATCTGGTGTGAAGGAGAATAACTTCACACCAGTTTAGAAGAGTTCTGCTTTGATTGTCTTTCTAAGAGCTTTCGTCTGGCTTTGCTTCGATATTCCCGCAATAGGCACTCGCCCCCAAGAGACTACAGCAACGTCTTTCTGAGATATTATGGCCATTACCTGCCCCAAGTCAACCAGACAGTAATGGGACCCTCAAGGGCAACAATGGGATTCTCTGGGGCAGTAATGACACCCTGAGGGACGAGAAGAGGTGTGATCGCTAATACAAGCAAATACATCCTTCTCCTCCCTTTAAGCAATGCCGACGGAGGTTCCATTGCCTCACCTGTGTCTCCACAAATAATATTCTTTGGTTAGGACTACCGGGGAAATCTGGAAATATTTAGCACATACACAACATTTATGGGAAGTGGGCAGAGTTAGCAAGGCCAGCATTAGTCGCCTGTCCAGAAGAGGAGAAAGTAATGCAGGGGTTGGCGCTCTCTTCTGCCATTTGATGGATCACAGTTGACCTGATCTTGGCCTCAGGCCCATTGTTCTGCCTGTTCCATCTTCTCCCCTGTCATCTGAAAACTTGCTCTGCCTTGAATACACTCAGTAACGCCCAGGGAGTGGTGGACACTGCCCGGTCCATCACGGGTACTGACTGCCCCACCATCAAAGGGATCGACAGAAGACACTGCCGCCCGCCCTCGAAGGTCAACTAATATCATCAAAGACCCACACCCACCCTGGCCACGCTCTCATCTCGCTGCTACCATCGGGAAGAATGTACAGGAGCCTGAAAACTGTGACCTCCAGGTTCAAGAACAGCTTCTTCCCAACATCTATCAGACTTTTGAACACAGCTCAACACAAAATCTCAACTATGAATTCAATACAGATTCAATGACACTTTATTTCACATGTACAGTGAAATGCTTTGTTTTGCATGCAACCCGGGAAAATCTTATAGCAAAGCTCACCTAGGCAGCACAGAACTAAGGGCATTGGGATTTTCTTGCATTGATTTTTTATTTACTCTCTATATATATTTATTATATTATGTGTGTATTGTGTTTACTTGTGTATTGTGTTAAGCTGCTGCAAATATCAATGTCATTGTTCTGCCGTTGGTACATATTACAATTAAACACTCTTGCCTCTGGGCTCATTGTGCAAAGGTGTTTGCCGTAGAGCCATTGAACTCGACGGTTAGTTAGCAATGGTTTGATTAAGCCATTGTAGGAAGGCACTTGGGGTCTGGACGAACATATTATTCTTCTATTCGTGTCCACCTTGTTACAAATGTTGACCTCGCTGTCATCGTCGGTCCTGAAAAGGACGCAAGCTTCCGGCGACAATCAGTGGGAGCCATCGCTTGTCGCAATAGATGATGGTGGTAGCAGAATTAACTCGGGATACTTCCAGTTTCCACGACGTGGTCGCTTCTGTCCTGGGGCCGAAGCACATGTTGAACAGTTTGGATAAGGACATCGGCTGCAGGGTGGCGCAGCGGTAGAGTTGCTGCCTTACATCGCCAGAGACCCGGGTTCCATCCTGACTACAGCTGCTGTCTGTACGGAGTTTGTACCTTCTCCCCGTGACTAGCGTGGGTTTTCACCGAGATCTTCGGTTCCCTCCCACACTCCAAAGACGTACAGGTTTGTAGGTTAATTGGCTTGGTGTAAATGTAAATTGGCCCTAGTGGGTGTAGGATGATGTTAGTGTGTGGGGGTCGCTGGTTGGTGGGCTCAGTGGACCGAAGGGCCTGTTTCCACACTGTATCTCTAAGCTAAACAGTTCAGTTCAGTTGAGTTTATTGTCACGTGTACCGAGGTACAGTGAAAAGCTTTTGTTGCGTGCTAACCAGTCAGCGGAAAGACAATACATGATTACAATCGAGACACTTACAGTGTACAGATACATGATAAGGGAATAACTTTTAGTGCAAGGTAAAGCCAGCAAAGTCCGATCAAGGATAGTCCGAGGGTCACCAATGAGGTAGATAGTAGTTCAGGACCGCTCTCTGGTTGTGGTAGGATGGTTCAGTTGCCTGATGACAGCCGGGAAGAAACTGTCCCTGAATCTGGAGGTGTGCGTTCGTTTTCACACTTCTGTACCTTTTGCCTGAAGGGAGGATAATTTGCATGGCCTGGGGGGGGAGAAAGCAGGGAAATTGGGAATGTTAGTATGGGTTTAACAGCATGGATTCAATGGGCCGATTGGCCCTTTGGTGCCTTAACCCAACGCATTGTACCCAGATACAGTGAAAAACGTTGTTTGCATGCTTTGCAGTTTCATGCAAGGTAAAGTCCGATCAAAGATAGTCGAAGGATGTCCGTGGAGGTAGATAGTAATTGTGGTTCAGTTGCCTGATTACAGCTGGGACGAATCCGGAACAGCAGATATCTTTATCTGGATGACTTTCGTGAAGCAGCTGGGCTTTGGAAAAGTGCAAATGTCTTTTAAACATTGCCCTTACACCCACTGCTACCACTTCCTCTACCAGCTCGTTCCATACACCCACCACCCTCTGGATTAGACTGAAGGTGTGGAACGCACTGCCAGGGGTGGTGATGGAGGCAGATATGATGGTGGCGTTTAAGAAGTTCATTAGTGATAGGAGCAGAATGAGGCCATTCGGCCCATCAAGTCTACTCCACAATTCAATCAAGGCTTGTCTATCTTTCCCTCCTATCCCCATTCTCCTGACTTCTCCCCATAACCCCTGACACCCGTACTAATCAAGAATCTATCTATCTCTGCCTTTAAAACATTCCATTGACTTGGCCTCCACAGCCGTCTATGGCAATACATTCCGCAGATTCACCACCCTCTGACTAAAGAAGCTGGATATGCAGAGAATGGAGGGATATGGACCATGTATAGGCAGAGGGGATTAGTTTAAATTGACATAATGAATGACACAGACTTTGCGGGCAGCAGGGCCTGTCCCTGCGCTGTACTGGTGATGTAAGATAGACACAAAATTAGTTTAGAGTTTCCTTTATTTTGTCACTCAAACTTTTAGTTTGAACGAAATTGCGTACCTTGCAGTCATGACAGAAAATAAACTAACAGAACACACAATGAAGACAGTTTAACATCCACTACAGTGAGTCTACCAGGCACCTCCTCGCTGTGCTGGAGTAACTCAGCGGGACAGGCAGCAGCATCTCTGGGGAGAAGGAATGGGTGACTTTTTTGGGTCGAGACCCTTCTTCACACTGATCTGAAGATCCTTCAGTCTGAAGAAGGGTCGCCTTTTGATAGCCCTTGTTTTCTCTCTCCATCCCATTCCCCCGTCCCAGTTCTCCCACCATTCTTACCGTCTCCGCCAGCATTCTATCTTTGTCCCTCCCCTGACATCAGTCTGAAGAAGGGTCACGACCCGAAACGTCGCCCATTCCTTCTCTCCAGAGATGCTGCCTGTCCCGCTGAGTTACCCCAGCATTTTTTGTGTCTATCTTCAATTCAAACCAGCATCTGCAGTTCTTGCCTACACTGTGCTGATCTGTACTATAAAATGCAAAAAAAAAGTCTGAGTTTGCAGGAGAGGGAAGTAGGTTAATAGTGTGGGGGGGGGGGGTGGGGGGAGCTGCTGAAGGATGAGTGAAATGTGAGGTTGTCAATTTTGGTCGAGAGCAGACAGAAACAGAATCTTGTTTTAATGGTGTGAGCCTCTTGAATTGAGAATGTGTGGAGATCACTCTCCAAGAAACAATGAAAGTTAGTGTTTGAACAGTAAGTATTCAGGTAGGCATGATGGAGTGGGGTGTAAAGTTTAGTTCAGTATGGAAAATCAGCAGGGAAACATGCCCTTCGGCCCACCGAGTCCACACCGACCAGCGATCACACCAGTTACATGTAATCCCACTTTATAGACAATAGATTATTGTCTGTGTGTGAGAAAGAACTGAGGATGCTGGAAAAATCGAAGGTAGACAAAAATGCTGGAGAAACTCAGCGGGTGAGGCAGCATCTATGGAGCGAAGGAAATAGGCGACGTTTCAGGGTCGAGACCCTTCTTCAGACTTGTCTATTGTCTATATCCCACTTTCTCATCCACTCCTGACACGCCGGGGGGCAATTCACAGAGGGCCAATTATAACCTGCAAACCCGCACGTCTTTGGGATGTGGGAGGAAACTGGAGGACATGGTGGAAACCCACGCGATCGCAGTGAGAACGTGCGAACTCCACCCACCGACAGCACCCGAGGTTCGGATCTAACCTGTGTCTCTGGCACTGTGAGGCAACAACTCTGCACGCTGCGCCACTGTGCCGCTGCCACTTCTGATTTAGTCCTTTGATTCTCTTTATTTACTCTCCTCAATCCCATCACAATGTTGGAATCTGTAATAAATATCCGGGGCTGGGTCGAGTGAATGTGAAGAGGATGTTCTTTTAGCTCAAGATTCCAGCATCTGCAGTTCCTTGTGGCTTATACCTATGTGTCTTGTTCAATAAGGCCAGCATGCCTTGTGAGGTCCATGGTGGTAGTTAGTGGTGTACAGTGTGGACAGCATTGTCTGTAGGAAGTAACTGCAGATGCTGGTTTACACCGATGATAGACACAAAATGCTGGATCTGAAGAAGGGTCTCGACCTGAAACGTTACCCATTCCTTCTCTCCACAGATGCTGCCTGTCCCGCTGAGTTACTCCAGCATTTTGTGTCTACCTTCAGTTTAAACTGAAGCATCTGCAGCCCCTTCTTAATCTAATTATCCGGTTCCCCGGCCAAATATACCGGAGTCCTTGTCGCGATGTACTTGCTTAAGTACCATTCAATGGGGTGACTTTTTTTTTAGATTTTACAGATACAGCGCAGTTCCTTTCAAGAATAATGGGTCGGCCATTTAGGACTGAGATGAGGAAAACTTCTTCACCCAGAGAGTTGTGAATCGGTGGAATTCTCTGCCACAGAAGGCAGTGGAGGCCAATTCACTGGATGTTTCCAAGAGAGAGTTATAGACAATAGACAATAGGTGCAGGAGTAGGCCATTCGGCCCTTCGAGCCAGCACCGCCATTCAATGTGATCATGGCTGATCATCCCCAATCAGTACCCCGTTCCTGCCTTCTCCGAAGTTAAGATTTAGCTCTTAGGGCTAACGGAACCAATGGATATGGGGAGAAAGCACGAACGGGGATACTGATTGGGGATGATCAGTCATGATCATATCGAATGGCGGTGCTGGCTCGAAGGGCCGAATGGCCTACTCCTGCATCTATCTTTCTATGTTTCCATACTGCAGTTCCTTCCCACACATTATCTTTGTACGATGGAGGCAGCTCTTTCAGAGTTTGTGGGGTTAAGATCGAGCCGTCAGTAGCTAGGATTCACAGCGAATACAAGCGGCGCTGAGAGAGAAAGAGCTGGCTTCGCAAGGCGAGGATGTGAGACGGCGGGGGGGGAGGCGGGAGGAGAGAGGAGAGAGGGGGAGGAGAGGGGGGGAGGAGAGAGGGGGAGGAGAGAGAGAGAGAGAGAGAGAGAGGGGGGTGGTTGGATTTTTTTTTTTGGTTTAAATTATTGCTTTCCATTAAAAAGGTGGGAGGTTAGAAGAAGGTGTCGTGGTGGAGGAAGGTCTCATATCCACTACCCTGCTCATCCCAATTGGCCAGTGTCCGGGAAAACGGTGGGCTGGAATGATATCATTGGATTTCATCTATTGATATGAGAGGGGGAAAAAATAGTGAGCGAACGATAGAGAGAGAGCGAGAGAGCGAGAGAGAGAGGCACACATTTGATTCAACGCTCAGAGAAAGGACAACCCTTCCTCAGTCTCGCCCGATCGAAGAGGGCACACAATTCTTTTTTTTTTCTCCTTGGAGAAAAAAATATAGCAGATCCACCGCGAGTCAGACACCCAGATAGCTTTTTTTTTTTTTAAACACTCCTTTTTTTCTCCAGCTTTCCAGATTGGATTGGTTTGGATGTAGAGCAGAGGTATAAGGAGGAGAAGCAGTTTCTACCTGTTACTGGGAAGCAAGCGGGGTTCCAATTGAAGGTTAAAGGTGGGGGGAGAGGAGAGGGGAGGGGAGGGGAGGGGTGAAGGAAATTGATCGTGTGTCTGCCGACTGCGACGTGGGAGCGTTGGTTTAGAGGGGGGGAGAGAGAGAGGGGGGTAGAGAGGGGGGGAGAGGAAGAGAGGGGGGAGGGAGAGCGAGAGAGAGGGGGGTGAGAGAGAGAGGGGGGAGAGAGAGAGGGAGGGGGGAGAGAGAGAGGAGGGAGAGAGAGAGGGGGAGAGAGAGAGGGGAGCAAAGACATAGATGGAAAAAACGGCAGGACCAGAGGAAGAAAAGCCAGTCTTGCAGTTCGTGGAATGCCCGCACTACTGTGTGACTTGAAATCTTAATAACTCGACAAAGAAGAGATTATTCCATTAACAAAGGGCTGGCAGATCCAGCCACGTTGAATAGGGGGTCCCGTTGCAGGGGAGGGGAGGGGAGGAGAGCCGGAGAAAAGGAATCGAGAGAGAGAAGAGAGACGGAGAAAGGCCGGTGAAGATTGAACACAAATATACTACATCGATCTGGGGAGGGAGAGCGAGACCATCGCTCACTGCCTCGCCTCCAGAAGCTGGGGAGGAAAATGGAAACTGGACGCTGCGAGAACGGGAAGAGAGTCGAGGCCTGGCTGGTTGATTGAGTGGTTTTTATTCCTCGGGTTCCCTTCCTGAATCGTCTCATTGTTTGCCTCAACCCTCCTCTTGGCCGGGGAGGAGGAGAGTGGACGGTGGGGGGGGAGGGGGGAGAGGGGAATGGTTCGGCGCCGTGTGCCGGCCCCTCTCGCAACAAGGTTGAGCTGCCGCCTACTCTGCGCTGGGCCGGGCGAAGGATCGGTGTGGATGCGAGGAGATGATGGAAGCATTCGGAATACACAAGAGGCTCTTCACTAGAGAGCGACAGGAGCACGGAGAGGGTGAGTGGTCTGCGTGGGGGTTGGGGCATGGGAGGGGAGGGGGTCCAGGGACAAGAGAAGGAACAGAGAGAGAGGGGGAGGGGGGGCACTGTGTAAAAGACACGGTGCAAATGAAATTACTGGTCGGTGCAAGAAAAATGGAAGAAGGCTCAGTAGCAGCTTGGCAAAAAAATGAATTGGAGGCAAAACGTGTAGATACAAAGAACTGCAGATCCAGCAAATATAGGCACAAAGTCACGGTGCTGGCTCGAAGGGCCGAATGGCCCACTCCTGCACCTATTGGCTATTGTCTGAAGTGGCGCATCTCTGGAGAACGTGGAGAGGTCTGAAGAAGGCTCCCGACCCGAAAGGTCACCTGTCCACGTTCTCCAGAGACGCTGCCTGACCCAATGAGTTACTCCAGCACTGTGTGTGTCTGTGTGTGTGTGTGTCTGTGTGTGTGTCTACCTTTTTGAAGGACAATCCGAAGATAGACACAAAACGCTGGAGTAACTCAGCGGGACAGGCAGCAGCATCTCTGGAGAGAAGGAATGGGCGACGTTTCGGGTCGAGACCCTTCTTCAGACCCATCCCTTCTCCCCAGAGATGCTGCCTGCCCCGCTGAGTTACTCCAGCACTTTGTGTCTATCTTCGGTTTAAACCAGCATCTGCAGTTCCTTCCTGCACTTTCAAACCACGAACAGGTGGACTGCAACCAATTGCTTATCTCTTTATAGAGACCGAGCATGATGGGCCGAATTCCTTCTGTGGTAATTGATTTTTTTTGTTTTTGTTATTGCGAGACGGATGGATAGAGACGGAGGCAGGGTGGGGGGTTAGGGTTAGGGGCTGTGGGATCGTTTGTAGATGAACAGGGCCCGCGAGGGGTATGAGAGATGATGGAGGATTGAAACAAAATGAAGGCATCGAGTCGGGGAAAGCGCGGATCGTTAAAGAGCTGGGTTGGAAGACTGAACGAGAGCATTAAGGAAGGAAGACTGGGGAATGGAAAGAAGAAAGAAAGATGAACTGGTGGGGCCAGAGAGGCAGAAGGGGAAAGAAAGAACGGGCAGCGGGAAGCGAGAGTGGAGAAAACGGGGTTAGAGAACAAAAGTGTGGGGTAGACAAAGAAAGGGCGTGTAGCAGAGGACACGAGTAAAGGACACACAGAGAGAGAACAGGAGCTGAGGAGAAACGCGAGGGTTTAATTCACAGCTACATAGTAGAAACAGGCCCTTCGGCCCCTCCGAGTCCTCGCCGACCACCCGCTCGCACTAGTTCTATCCCACACACTGGGGACGATGTACAGAGGGCCAATTTGTGGACAATAACCTGCACGTCTTGGGATGTGGGAAGAAACCGGAGCACCCGAAGAAAACCCACCCGGTCACGGGGAGAACGTGCAAATTCCGTACAGGCAGCATCCGTAGTCAGGATCGAACCCGGGTCCCTGGCGCCGTGAGGCAGCAACGCGAAGAGCGACTGACAGAAACTAGAGGGGTCGGGTGCGAATGAAACTTGGCCTCTTGAAGACTCCTTGCTTCCAATGGCGGGCGAGCCTTCAGCCACTTGAGCCCTAATCACAAACCTCAGGAATTCTCACCCCCAACACCACCTCTGCTTTTAATTCCCTCTCTCTAATACATTCTCTATAACCGAGTTCATTGTCAAAACATTTACGTTTCCCCATGTTTTAATGTCAAACCTTTGGTCATTTCCACTCTGGTTAAGGACCGTGGTGATGTCAATAGACAATAGACAATAGGTGCAGGAGTAGGCCATTCGGCCCTTCGAGCCAGCACCGCCATTCAATGTGATCATGGCTGATCATCCCCAATCAGTACCCCCCGTTCCTGCCTTCTCCCCATATCCCCTGACTCCAATGTTTTTAAGAGCCCTATCTAGCTCTCTCTTGAAAGCATCCAGAGAACCTGCCTCCACCGCCCTCTGAGGCAGAGAATTCCACAGACTCGCCACTCTCTGTGAGAAAAAGTGTTTCCTCGTCTCCGTTCTAAATGGCTTACTCCTTATTCTTAAACTGTGGCCCCCCTGTCAAAGCTGCCATTTGGTCGCTGTTGAGTTCCACCATGGGTCAAATGTCAGGACAAGCCTAATTCTAAACTGGAGTGCTAATTCTAAACTGCACATTTTTTTTAAAATAATATTTTTATTAGAAGCAAACATATTATAAAGTATAATAACATATTATAATAGAAAAAAAAACTTACATTAAAATTGTCAATTGTCAATTAATTCTGCTTCTAGTGGTTTTTTAAAAATATAGATAGAAAAAGAGAGGTAGAAAGAAAAAAGCATTACAAATATCACAAAAAAAAGAGGTGGTATGAGTTACTTATAATACTTATAATACGTCATTGGAGATAAGTTCGTAGGTTATGAAATATAATTTTACATCTAATCCTGAGTTCAAGCTTCAGTTGGGTTTTCGTGCTCGGCCCATCTATCCCTTCAAATAGTTAATGAATGGAGCCCATATTTTAACAAAAAGTTATTGTTTGTCCATTAAGACAAGTCTAATTCTTTCTAGATGTAGGGTCTCCGACATTTCCACAATCCACATTTTAATTGCGGGGGTTATAGGACCTTTCCAAAATTTTAATATTAATTTTTTCCCAGTTATTATACTGTAGTCAAGGAAGTTTCTTTGGCTTGTTGTGAGTGTTAAACTTTGTTCTGATATCCCAAGTATTATTAATTTTGAGTCTGGATCCAATTTAGTATTAACAACTTCAGAAATTATTTCAAAAATATCAATCCAGAAATTTTTGATTTTTATACAATTTGCAAAAGTATGTGTTAAATTGGCCTCTAGATGTAGGCATTTATCACAGACAGGAGAAATATGTGGGAAGATTCTATTTAGTTTTATTTTGGAGTAATGTAATCTGTGTAAGACTTTAAATTGTATTAAAGCATGTCTGGCATTTAACGAGCATTGATGTATATGTTGTAAACTTTCGTCCCAAATGTCTTTCGTTATAGGATGACATAACTCATTTCCCCATGTGTGTCTATATAGTTTCATCGGTGGTACCTCATTGTTTAAGAGGGTGTTATAAATATAAGCTATTAAGTTTTCAGTGTTAGGATGCTTATTCAAACATTCATCAAGAATTTCTGGTTCCCTAGTCCTATATACTTGTGTATTAGATTTAACATAATCTCTAATTTGTAGATATCTGAAAACATTATTTGAGTGTAGTCCATGATTCTGAATAATATACCACTATGTCTTCCCATTGTAAATAATCCTTTATTCAAGCCATCCATATTGGATAGAGGTTTAATACAATGGAAAAATTATGGAATTAAAAAGATGGGACATCTTTATAGGGAAGGCATCTTTCTGTCATTTCAAGAGTTAAACTGCATATTTGACCTCCAGTAACGCTGGAGTTAATTTGAGGCATTGGTATAAATGGGATTGGGCTGTGTGCTTATTTTTCCTGAGCATCTCAACATTAGCGCTTAGAATGTTGTAGATAGCTACGGGCAGAAGGGTGGCTATTGGGCTAAAGGCTTTGACATTGGCTTGAACCTGCCTGGATTAGAGGCCATTAGCTATAAGTAGAGGTTGGACAAGCTGGGTATGTTTTCTCTGGAGAGTTGGAGGCTGAGGGGAGATCAGGATAGAAGTGTTGACTATCAATCTCTTTTAAACAGAATGACGCCTAGATTAGAGGGCCTCAACCACAGGGAGAGGTTGGATGGACTTGGATTGTTTTCTCTGGAATGTCAGAGATGAGGAGAAACCTGGTAGAAGTGTATAAAATGAGGAGCGGCATAGATAGGGTAGACAGTCAGAACCTTTCCCCCAAGAGCGGAAATGTCAATGACTTTATAAGGTGAGAGAGGCAAAGTTTAAAGGGGGGGGGCAAGTTTTTTACCCAGAGGGTGTTGGGTGCCTGGAACGCGCTGCCATGGATGGTGGTGGAGGCAGATACCATAGTGGTGTTTAAGAGGCTTTTAGATTGCCAGGAGTTAGAGGGATGTGGATCACGTGGAGGCAGAGGAGATTAGTCTAACTTGGCGCCATGTTGGGCATGGGCATCGTGGGCTGAATGGTCTGTTCCTGTGCTGTACTGCTCCATTTGTGGATCTGCTCACTTCCTGATTGCCTGGGGAAAGAAGGAATGTCTCTGAGATGATGTCAGGTGACCAGAAGTGGAAGGGAGGGTGTGATCACATGACACGTGTCCCCCCAAAGTTGGCTTGACAGCATGGAGCCTCGCTGTTCATAAGTTCATGTGATAGGAGCAGAATTAGGTCATTCAGCCCATCAAGCCTACTCCGCCATTCAATCATGGCTGATCTATCTCTCCCCCTCAACCTCATTCTCCTGCCTCCTCCCCATAAGCCCCTGTTATCAGAATCCTTATCTGTTTCCCCTCCACCTTTCCTTGGCATTCATTTGTTCTACATCTCTCCATATCACCGTCTATATCTCTCGTTTCCCTTTCCCCTGACTCTCATTCTGAAGAAGGGTCTCGACCCGAAACGCTATCCATTCCTTCTCTCCAGAGATGCTGCCTGTCCCGCTGAGTTTCTCCAGCTTTTTGTGTGTCTTACTTCCCCTCATATTCCATGACTTTACCGAGCTGTAGAAAGCGTGGCGGCCGATCCAAACAACAAGATTAGGCCACACGAGAAGTGAGATAATAAATGTGAGAGAGATGGCGTCTCAGGGACAAGTTGACCAGAAACACTTGCTGCTGTGGGCTGAGGGCAGACACATTCACATGTTCTAGGTTCAATATTAACTCTGTGGTGAAGCAAGAGGAAAGTCAACCATGATCCAGACTTACCCAGAATAGATGGTATAAATCCTTGCAGGGACACCACATAGATTCACTGAGGTGGTTCCTGTTATTGGACTACAGTGTTTAGATGTTCCATTCCTCAATCAAATCTTCTCCAAGACGGTCAGCTTCCAAACAGTAAATCCTCATCGATTTAGGTCGGAGTTGGTAAAATAGCAGATCTTCTGAACCAGGGAACACTGACAACATTATGACAATAGACAATAGACAATTTGGCCATTCAATATGATCATGGCTGATCATCCACAATCAGTACCCCGTTCCTGCCTTCTCCCCATATCCCCTGACACCGCTATTTTTAAGAGCCCTATCTAGCTCTCTCTTGAAAGCATCCAGAGGACTTGCCTCCACCGCCCTCTGAGGAAGAGAATTCCACAGACTCTGAAGCAGAGAATTCCACAGACCATTAACTCAGTGGGAATGTGGGAGGAAAAAGGGGTTTTTTGCTCAGAGAGTGTGCACGAGTTATTGGGAGATACTTTGGATCGATTGAGAATTTCTACTTTGGGATGTTATAAGCCCATGCGGTCACGGGGAGAACGTACAAACTCTGTACAGACAGCGCTCGAGGTCAGGATCGAACCCGGGTCTCTGGCCCTATAAGGCACCAACTCTATCGCAGCGCCACCGTGCCGCCAATGGACTAATTAAGAATCCGGGTTGTTTCAAGGAGATAGAAGTGTTTCTCACAATGTCCTAGCCCTTATTAACATCTCAATTAACATCGCTAATGCTCTTAATTTGATTGTTATCCATATATCAGATCTTACAGTACCCAGGAACAGCTTCTCTCAGGAACAGCTTCTTCCCCTCTGTTATCAGGCTTCTGAACGGCCCTTCCATAAGCTAGGGTACTGTCCGATTCACCTCCACCCCATTGCGGACATTGGACTTTGTCTCTGGAACTGATGCGCTACAATGCTGAGAACTATATTCTGCACTCTGTATCTTCCCCTTTGCTCTACCTATTGGACTGGAGTTTGACTGATTGTACCTATCTTTGGTATATCTGATCTGTTTGGATAGTTTGCAAAACAAAGCTTTTCACTGTACCTCGGAACATGTGACAATAATAAACCTAATCAAGCCTAACAAAAGAGAACACAAACTGCTGGATAAACTCAGTGGGGTGGACACCATCTCTGAAGGACATGGATGGGTGATGTTTCATGTCGGGACCCTTCTCCACCAGGCCTCAACTCTTTCTCAAGAATGTCATACTGTGGTCTCCCAGATATGTATGAGAGAGAGGGAATTAATACAATAGGTGACCAAAATAATAACCTTGGGTGTCTTGGTCAGTAGTGTAAGGAAAAGCAAAAACATGGTCATTAGGGAAAGGATCGGAAATAACTAGAGACCTTTACCAAAGGGGAAACACGGAGTTACATAAATACATAGACAATAGGTGCAGGAGTAGGCCATTCGGCCCTTCGAGCCAGCACCGCCATTCAATGTGATCATGGCTGATCATCCACAATCAGTACCCCCGTTCCTGCCTTCTCCCCATATCCCCTGACTCCGCTAGCCCTAAGAGCTCTATCTAACTCTCTTTTGAATGGACTGAGTTGATGGGCTGAATGGCGAACTTTTTGTACGACATGATTTTATATGATCACAAATACACCCTGAATTCTAGTGACATTTTTCCCTTCCACCTGCCAGGAATTTCAACCTCGTAGAATTTTCAGAGAAACATTTGGTTTAGCAACAAAGGCAACAATTCACAAATTCTCGCCCGCAAAACGGAGCCACAAAAAAGAGAAAATATTGACCAGTGCTAAAGGTGAGCCAAAGGTGACCCTTGTCGATTATCCCTTCAGTTCATTTTATTCTTGCATGGAAACATGCCCTTCATGCCAACAAATATGCCCCATCTAGGCCAGTCCCACCTGCCTGCATATGGCCCATATCCCTTTAAACCTTTCCTATCCATGTACCTGTCCAAGTGTCTTTTACATGTTGCTGCAGTAGTTGCCTCAACTACCTCCTCTGGCAGCTCATTCCATACAGTTTGGACAGTGTGGAAAAAGTTGCCTCTCGGGTTCCTATTAAATCTTCCCCCTCTCGCCTTAAACATATGCCTTCTATGTCTTGATTTCCCCAACAATAGTCCTGGCGGCATCCTCGTAAAACCCCACGGTACGAGTTCATTCCAAGAGCTCTCCCGAGTTTGCCCTGATTCGAACTCGGAGATTTACGGTAATGGCCGCTCGTCGGTACTCGGGGCTCTCGTGGACATTTTTCATCATGTTGAAAAATCTTCACGAGTCTTCCCGTGCTTACCTGCCGTTAGCGAGTCTTCCTGAGTACCTGCCGTTAGCGCTAAGAGATGTCCCCGAGCTCCGACGTACCCGCTACGTTCATTCTCCGTGCTTACCACGAGTTTGATTTTTTAAAAACTCGGGAGAGCTCTTGGAATGAACTCGTACCGTGGGACAGGGCTATAAATCTTCTCTGCGCTCTTTCCAGCTTAATGATGTCCCACCTCAAGCAGGGTGACCAAAACTGAGCCCAATACTGACCAATGTCTTGTACAACCAATATGTCCACTCAATCCAATGGATATTCCGCACTTTCCCAGTGCATTGGTCAATGTATGGAACAGTAGTTTAATGGGAGTATTGGCATTGTCATATGTGTGTAGAATAAGTGTATGTGCGTGTGTAAGAGAAATGTATGTATGACTTGTGTCTGAAATGGATGTATGTGTGTATGTGACATGTAAAAAACATGTATTTGTGAGGGACGTGTGTATCTATGTGTTACACATGTGAGAATGAAGCATTTATTTACAGCATATGTAAGAGTGGGTTTTGTGTTCATTTAAGCATGTCTAGTGGATATTTATACATGAATGTGTATGTGTGATGTACCCGTTAAGTGTATCTCGGTGTGTGTCTGTTGTATCCAATGCTTTTTTCTTGTAATGGGATGGTGTATTGGACATGCCTTAAAATGTAAAAAACAAGATTCCAGAATTTTTAATATTACGATACGATAGCTCTATTTATCCCAGGAGGAAAATTGATCTGCCAACAGTCATAAAAACATAGAAACATAGAAAATAGGTGCAGGAGTAGGCCATTCGGCCCTTCGAGCCTGCAACGCCATTCATTATGATCATGGCTGATCATCCAACTCAGTATCCTGTACCTGCCTTCTCTCCATACCCCCTGATCCCTTTAGCCACAAGGGCCACATCTAACTCCCTCTTAAATATAGCCAATGAACTGGCCTCAACTACCTTCTGTGGCAGAGAATTCCACAGATTCACCACTCTCTGTGTGAAAAATGTTTTTATCATCCTGGTCCTAAAAGACTTCCTTCCCCCTTATCCTTAAACTGTGACCCATAAAAACACAAAATACATGGAACATGAAATTAAAGTGACGAGTGGAAAGGATTGGGGATGTGCAAAGATTGGGGGGGGGGGGGGGTGTGGTCAGTCTCAGTCTACCCCACGACAGAAGGGGGAGGAGTTGTACAGTTTGATAGCCACAGGGAAGAAGGATCTCCTGTAGCGTTCTGTGCTGCATCTTGGTGGGACCAGTCTGTTGCTGAAGGTGCTCCTTCATTGCAAAAGGTTGACTAAAGATTTTTTATAAATTATTGATTAGATTGGGCGCTCGGGTCCTTTAAACAGAGTAAGCAGTTTATAGGACAGGGATCTGCCACAGTCACCAACAGCGAGTAATGGTGTATGTACCGGCAGCGTTTTGTCTGTGAACATGGCACTGTATGTTTGAATGAGTCATTTGTTGGACAAACCTGGATACCTGGATTGTTTTGATACTAAAGGGCCATAACTTTAAGGTGAGAGGGGCAAAGGTTTAAAGGGACATGTGTGGGTTTTTTTTTTACCCAGAGGGTGGTGGGTGCCTGGAACGCGCTGCCAGGGGTGGTGGTGGAGGCAGATACGATAGTGGCATTTAAGAGACTTTTAGATAGGCACAAAAAAGCTGGAGTAACTCAGCGGACGGGCAGCATCTATGGGTGACGTTTCGGGTCGAGACTGAAGAAGGATCTCGACTCGAAACGTCACTCATTCCTTCTCTCCACAGATGCTGCGTGTCCCGTTGAGTTACTCCTGTTTTTTGAGTCTGTCTTTGTTTTTAAACCAGCACCTGCAGTTCCTTCCTACACTTTTAAATAGGCACATGGATTATGGAGGGAATGGTGGGGATATGGATCACGTGCAGACAGAGGTAATTGATTCGTCTTGGCATTATGTTCGGCATGGACATTATGGGCTGAAGGGCCTGAAGAACATGGATAGTTGACATTTCTGGTCGGGAGTGTCTATTCTTTGCATTAAGTCCCGTCCCGAAAAGTCACCTATCCATGTCCTCCAGAGATGCTGCCTGACCTGTTAAATTACTCCAGCATTTTGTGTCTTTTTTGTTTTGTAAACCCGCATCTGCAGTTCCCTGTTTCGCTGACTCTTATCTGACTGCACGGAATCCATATGCCTCCATTCCCTGTACAGTTGAACGTCTGTTAAAGGCCACTATCGTCACTGCCTCCACTG
This sequence comes from Malacoraja senta, assembly GCA_038087875.1. NCBI lineage: Eukaryota > Metazoa > Chordata > Chondrichthyes > Rajiformes > Rajidae > Malacoraja > Malacoraja senta. Next base: position 1,729,882 of record CM075996.1, on the reverse strand, counting down.
CCTCTACTGCCTCCACTGCCTCCACTGCCTCCACCTGCAGCAGGTGTGTCGACTTGAATTGGATACATTATTGTCACATGTAACAAGTCACAGTGAAACTCTTTGCTTGGATACATTGCCACGGTATGCAAATAGTGGCCCATAAAGGGCAAGCTACAAATTCGCCCCCTCCCGCACCAGTTCCCCCTGTGTTCTGTCCCCCTTCCACTCCCTCACGGCGATCCGCCCCCACCCCCCCCCATGCCGGCTCCTCCTGTGTTCCTTCCCCCGGCAGCGGCGTCCTCACTTCCACGTGTCCGCCCTCGTCCGTCGGTAGGGCCGGTCAGCGCCGTCATCGACCGCCGCACCGACCTCTCCACCGTCGCCGCCGGTTCCGCTCCGGACGCCGACCCCGGCCCCCAGCCACGGGCTCCGCAGCTTCTCAGCGGCACCTCCGGAAGGCATCTGCCGCGGAGGCACCTCCGCTGTGTGCGTGTGTGTGTGTGTGTGTGTGTGTGTGTGTGTGTGTGTGTGTGTGTGTGTGTGCGTGTGTGTGCGCCCATAAATGTGAACTGCGAGCTACAACGTGGACTGGATCAGGCTTCAGCGCCAAACCTACAGCTCGCATACAAAGACCAAGGTCGGGATGGAGATCAGGGGGATTAGTGCCTCTGCAAGAGATGATGTTTTGGTGACAGGGCGCTGTGCAATTTGCACAGTTGCTATTGAAGTGTTATTGGGGCATGACGGGACATATTGGTGCCCTTCGTGAGGCATTCTGATCAGGGAGCAAGGGATAACGCGGGATTAAGAGGAAAGTGGAGAGAGAGAGAGAGAGCTGTGATCAAGGAGAAGTGGGAGAGTGACGGCAGAATTAGAACAGATGTCAAACCCACTTTAACAACATCCAGCGGTGAGATAAGGTGGTTCAAGGGCTGGTTTAAGGATCAAGGACACAGTTTAAAATTTGAAGTTTAAAAATACGGGCTTGAAGTTGTGTCAGACGCTGGTGAGGCCACATTTAGAGTATTTTGCTCAATTTTGGGCAGCATGTTTTAGGGAAGATGTCGTCAAGCTGGAAAGGGTGCAGAGAAGATTTATGAAGATGTTGCCAGGATTCGAGGGCACCCATTGTCAGGATCGAGCCCGGGTCTCTAGCACCGTACGGCAGCAACTCTGCCGCTGTGCCACCATATCGAGGCATGGGTGAGATGAGAGAGGGAATAGTTTGGAGGGGCATGACAGGAAGTGGGTGAACGGAACTGGGGTTGGAGGAGGTAGCGGTGGTCTGTGTGACCACCAGCGCCAGAGCCAGTTTCCGAACAAGTCCATGATTCTCCGGCGAGGTTGGCGCGAGCAGCTCGGAGAAGTTTGAAAAGTGCAATAGGATCAGGAAGGACCCGTTTGACCTGAATCTGCACTGCCGAACCACAAGGTCACGATTCAAAGTGACAAACTCCACAGTGAGTCAATCAAATGGGTAAACAGCTTAAAAAGATCACTACTTTCTGTTTGGGTCAAGTCATCTATAAGGTACTTGAGTGATGGCAGTGGAGATGATGGGTTGGGAGTGCAGTTCAGTTCACCAGCAGTGAACATCAGTTCATCAGTCCGAGGAAGGGTCTCGACCCAAAATGTCACCCATTCCTTCTCTCCGGAGATGCTGCCTGACCTGTTGAGGATTAGTGCCTCAGCAACTAATGCATTTTTTTAATGCATAAATAATGCATTAAAAACCTGTATATTTTGGAAAATAAGGGGATGATCAGCCATGATCACATTGAATGCCGGTGCTGGCTCAAAGGGCCAAATGGCCTACTCCTGCACCTATTGTCTATTGTCTATTGAATTCAGTATCGAAGTATAACATTTTTAGACATTAGAGATACAGAGCGGAAACCGACCCTTCGGCCCACAGAGTCCGTGTTAACTAATGTTCACCCCTTACACTAACCTACACACACTTGGGACAATTTTGTACAATTTACCAAAGCCAATTAAACCTGCAAAACCTGCACGTCTTTGGAGTGTGGGAAGAAACCGGAACACCCGGGGAAAACCCACGCAGGTCACGGGGAGAAGGTACAAACTCCCTACAGACAGCGCCCGACAGTAGTCAGTCTGGAACCCGGGTCTCTGGCTCTGTGAGGCAGCAGCTCTACCCGCTGCGCCACCGTGACCCCTATTTTTAGAAGATAGAGAAGAAACAAAGGGTGGTGGCGTAGGAGTACTTAAACGAGGTAATGACAGCAAAGAGCACGACAGAAATAGAATCCACACAGATAAAGATAAGAAATTAAAAAGATCAATCAAGCTCAAAGGAATAATCTATATAAAACTGTGAAGGGAGGTAGGTAGGCAAGGAATGTGCAAGCTTATAACAGAAATAAGTGATTAGCGTCATATAATATTCATGAGAACTTTTAACTCCTGCAAATCAATCAGTAAAATAAATGCTGGGAATAAAAGATATAAAGCGGTAGAGTTGCTGCCTCACAGCGCCAGAGACCCGGGTTCCATCCTGACTACGGGTGCTGTCTGTACGGAGTTTGTACCTTCCCCCTGCGACCTGCGTGGGTTCTCTCCAAGATCATCTGTTTCCTCCCACATTCCAAAGTCGCACAGGTTTGTAGGTTAATTGGCTTGGTCTAAATGTAAAAATTGTCGCTCGTCTGTGTAGGATAGTGTTAGCGTGCGGGGATCGCTGGTCGGCACGGACTGGGTGGGCCGAAGGGCCTGTTTCCGCGCTGTATCTCTAAACTTAACTAAACTAAAAGGATTGTGTTCCTGCCATGTGTGTATTGGAGGTCAAGTTCCCAAAGAGGGAGCATTTGTTAGTGGACTGGATTAAACTGGAGCATATTATCTGGGGAGCATCGAGGTAATAATGAGCACAATATAAGGTGGTGCTCAATAGCCAAGGAACTGCAGGTGCTGGAATCTTGAGGAAAAGACAAAGTGCTGGAGTAACTCAGTGGGTCAGTCAGCGTCTGCGGAGGGAATATGTAGGCTTTGGTCTGATATGGGTTTGGACTGATTTGAACGAATGGAGCTACGTAAATTTTGAACGCAGAAATAGAACGTACGGCTGCTATTGTGTTTATTGTGATTTGGAAATGGAAAACCTGGCTTATTTCTCAATTCAGGATGGCACAGTGGAACAACTGGTAGAGCTGACGCCTCAACACTCCAAAGACCCGGGTTCGATCCTGAGCATGGGTGCCGTCTTTGTGGAGTTTGCACTTTCTCCCTCTGACCACATTAGTTTCCTCTAGGTTGTTCCGTTTTCCTCCCACATCCCAAAGACGTGCCGGTTTGTAGGTTAATTGGCCCTCTGTAAATTGCCCCCCTGGTGGGTGGCGTGTGGATAAGAAAGTGGGATAACATAGAACGGGTGATCGATGGTCAGCGTGGACTCGGTGGGCCGAAGGGCCTGTTTCTGTGCTGTATCTCTCTCAAGAAAGATATGCACCAATGTATTTCCTAGACTTGAGGACTTGAGTTATTGAGAAGGTTAAGAAAGAACTGCAGATGCTGGAAAAATCGAAGGTAGACAAAAAATGCTGGAGAAACTCAGCGGGTGAGGCAGCATCTATTAGTTACTTACTTACTGCCTATTATGCCTCCTGGCATGTAGGGCAGCAACGAAGGTCCTCCACTCCTGTTGATTCCTTCAGTTGCTGTTTCCGTAACGTATTTGTTTTACGAGACAGGGTTGTTAGCCCTGTGCTCAACCTCCAACCTGGAGGACCAGTGGATCGCTCTTCGTCTCGCCTCTACCCTTCGACCTGTCCAGCATGGGAGACCCTAACAGGAGACGAATGTCCCGCTGGCATAGCTCTAGGGGTCACTGAGACACACAAGCTCCCCGACCACGACAAGGCTGCAATCCAACAGGGAGAGGCAGCATCTATGGAGCGAAGGAATAGGCGACGTTTTGGGTCGAGACCCTTCTTCAGACTGATAGATGCTGTCCCACCCGCTGAGTTTCTCCAGCAATTTTGTCTACCTTTGAGTTATTGAGAATATTCTTCTAAAACCTAAAACAAACTAATTTCAAGGGAGGGTTTGTTGTGGAAGAATGAATGCACATGAGGAAAAAAAATTAAAACGAAGGCAATTAGCTGATTACAAGCAAATGGGGAGAGCAAGACTGATGGGAATATGAAGAAACAGCAGAAAATTGAAAACTATTTATCATGGCCAAGAGGAATAAAGAAATAAAATTATTGGGAACCAAATGAGTGGAATGTTTTCAGGCACAAAAATTAGACTGAAGAAAAGTGAGACGCGTGTCAGGATAAAATCATTGGCACATAAACAAAATGAAAGGAATATTAAATAATGAATTCACATCAGTATTTATAATAATAATATTAATAATAACTTTATTTATAGAGCACTTTAAAAACAACCACCGTTGCAACAACGTGCTGTACATGACCAATCACAAACATAATCCAAAACAACAAAAACATTAAAAGACAGTAAAAACAATTAAAAAAAACACTAAAACAGGAGCAAAATCTCATGCAGGGTCAAAAGCCAAGGAATAGAAAAGGGTTTTAAGGCTAGTTTTGAAAATGGACAGTGAAGGGGCCTGTCTAATGTTCAAAGGTAGAGAGTTCCATAATGTCGGAGCAGCAACAGAGAAGGCTCTATCCCCTCTGAGCTTCCGATTAGACCTCGGTTCCTCCAGGAGCAGCTGACCTGCTGACCTGAGGCACCGAGCAGGAGCGTAGGGATGAAGCAGCTCAGAGAGCGAAGGCGGGGCGAGACCATTTAAAGATTTAAAAACAAATAAAAGAATCTTAAAACGAGCTCTAAAGTACACAGGCAGCCAGTGCAGGGAGGGAGGCCAGAATAGGCGTTATGTGCTCCCTCTTACGTGATCCAGTTAAAAGACGAGCAGCAGCATTCTGAACCAACTGGAGACGTGCAAGGGATGATTGGCTAACTCCAAAATAAAGTGCGTTACAGTAATCCAGCCGAGACATGATGAAGGCATGGATTACTGTTTCAAAATGCTGTCGTTCAAGAAAGGGCTTCACCTTTGCCAGCTGCCTTAAATGAAAGAAGCTGGACTTAACTACCGCGCCTATTTGACGATCTAATTTAAAATCACTGTCCATCTTAAAACCCAAGTTCAATTTACCATGGAGATGGATCTAGTGGACTTTGGAAGATGAGATTAGATAGAAATAGAACTATTTTCAGTTAAGTAACTCAAGGACTCTACCACTGATGCAGGTGGAATGATATCTATGCATTCTCAAGGAAAAATAGTGTTGGCACCATGATATGTATTTAGTGATTCATTAAAGAACGTTATAGTGCCAGAGGTTGACAGATTTGGGTTTTAGTTTAGAGATACAGTGAGTAAACACTGAGTCCGCGCCGACCAGCGATCACCCGTACACTAGTTCTATCCTACGTTCTAGGGACAATATACAGAAGCCAATTAACCTACAAACCTGCACGTCTTTGGAGTGTGGGAGGAAACCGGGACACCTGGAGTAAACCCACGTGGTCACGGGGAGAATGTGCAAACTCGATACAGACAGCACCAGTAGTCAGGATTGAGCCCGGGTCCCTGGCGCTGTAAGGCAGGAACTCTACCGCTGCGCCACGATTCCACCCTAGTTGGCCAATGTGTGTTTTTAAGTTTCATAACATATTCAGTGGTCCACAATCCAGTTACCTTATTATTATCAGCGTGACAAATAATGCAAAGCTTATTAAAAGGGGGGGAAATATGATAAGGAGCTGCAGATGCTGGAATCTGGGGGAAAAAAACACCAAGTGCTGGAGGAACTCAACGGGTCAGGCAGCATCTGTGGAGTGAATGGACAGATAATGTTTCGGGGTGGAACCTTTATTCAGACTGGAATTATAATAGCATCCGGAAGCCAAAATTAAAAGATGTCATAAAAAAACATGGATTTCACGAAGGTAAGTCTTGCTTCAGTGACCATGCTAAATGTTTTGAAGGGTGAGGTTGGACTTGGATAATGTTGACAAGGGTACTATGTCTCTGTTTCCAAAATGTTGTCGGTTAGACGGGGCGTGATGAATTAATAAGCAAGATCGAAGTACTTGGAGTCAGGAGGCAGCTTTCTCAATGGATGGATGGTCAACTGAGCGAAAGTCAGGAAGCAGAGGGTTGGCATTAGCGAGACAATCACTCGTACAGACTGACAGGGATAAATGATAAGGGTGCTTTTGTTCATAAGTTAGATATAGGTCTTGTAGTAGGCCCCCCCCCCCCCCCCTCCCCCCGGTCATGACTGACCATGGGTGATACATCCTAGTTTGCAGGTGATGTTTGGTCGGATGTAAGCCTGGGCGATGTCATATGGAGGACAGACAAGCTGTTGCCCCACGCAGCACGTCCCCCCCCCCCCTCTCCACGTCGCTGATCGATCCAAAGGAACAGCAGGGCTGTTACAGTTTGGCACCAGCGCCGTGGCAGGAGCTGCCAGAGCGAGGTTGTAGACAACGACGAACTAACTGCCTTAGGGGCTCCGACTCTGGATTGTCTTGAGGTTTACTCCTGGAGCCTTTTCCATGACTGGATACGGCCACAAGGCAGCGCAGGTTTTAAACCAGAGCTTTCCCTCTCCTAGATGGACTGCCTTCCCAGGCTGACGAGCCCCATCTGCCCGAGACTCGTGGGGGCGGGAGCGTCTACCTTCCCGTTCAGGTCTATAGCACCTGCCCACTGCCCACAATCTAGCTCTTAGGGTTAACAGAATCAAGGGATATGGGGAGAAAGCAGGAACGGAGTATGGATTTTGGATGATCAGCCATGATCATATTGAATGGCGGTGCTGGCTCGAAGGGCCGAATGGCCTCCTCCTGCACCTATTTTCTATGTTTCCATTTTTCTACAAGCCAGAGTAATGATTTGGATATTAGTCTGAAGCAGTCTGATTTAGTCTGAAGAAGGGCCTCGACACATAACGTCACCCATTCCTTCTCTCTGGAGATGCTGCCTGTCCTGCTGAGTTACTCCGGCATTCGTGTCCATCTTCGGTGTAAACCAGCACCTGCAGTTCCTTCCGACACATATTGACTTAGATGTTGGAATCAAAGATGTCCTCATCTGTGGCAACATCAATGTGTAAAGTTTCATCAACAGGGTGGTGCAGCGGGTAGAGCTGCTGCCTCGCAGCGCCAGAGACCCAGTTTCCATCCTGACCTTGGATGCTGCCTTTGTGGAGTTTAAACGTTCCCCCTGTAGCCGTGGTCGGCGCGGACTCGGTGGGCCGAAGGGCCTGTTTCCGTGCTGTATCTCTTGATTAAACACTGCGGTGGGGCAGTCACAAATCAAAAGCAAATATTAATGATCTTGTCAAATGGTCGAGTGGTTTACAAAATATGTAATTGTGAAGGAACATTTTCTAAGAAATGTCTTGTTTTTGAAAATTGAAACTAGGTGGGAGAGCGAAGCAACAGGGTTTGGGAACACTAACACATTAATCATGAAACTGTGCACCATTATCAAAAACGCCCTTTGATAAAGCAAGAAAATCGCCAGATTAATTCTAAAACCCAGAACTGAAGGGCAGCATCCACCGCCCCCCCCCCCCCCCGACATCAGTCTGAAGAAGGGTCTCGACCCGAAACATCGGCAATACCTTCTCTCCATAGATGCTGCCTCACCCGCTGAGTTTCCCCAGCATTTCTTGTCTAAATCAAAGATGTCTCATGCACTGGCTCTGGCTCAGAATATTCCCTCTTCCGCTAGTGAGAGCATCAACAACCTGCGCCCACCATCAGTCCCATAAGGTGCCAACACACTACAGCTGGTGCATTAAACCCCTCTGTGGACTAAATGGATCCACTTTCAATTCACTTTGTTCAACAAGGAATAATGTACGATGCTTTTTCGTTCCTTTATAACACACCACCAGCTAGCAGTCTCCCCATAAACCCTGACCCCCGGACTAATCAAGAACCTATCTATCTCTCCATTAAATATATCCACTGACTTGGCCTCCACAGCCGTCTGTGGCAAAGAATTCCACAGATTCGCCACCCTCTGACTAAAGAAATTCCTTCACATCTCTTTGCTGAAAAAAAAAGTCCTTTAATTCTGAGGCTGTGCCCTCTAGTCCTAGTGGAAACATCCTCTCCACATCCACTCTATCCAAGCCTTTCACTATTCTGTACGTTTCAACGAGGTCCCCCCCCACCCCCACCCTCATTCTGCTAAACACGGGCCTGTAAACACAATAACACACATAAAGATATATTAATCAGAAATACAATAAATTAATAACCGTAATCATTGGTAAACATAACAGTGCTAAACCGAAGTTCAACCAGGGACACAGTCCGTAGACGATCACAGTTCCTGGGGTTAGTGTTGTGCAGCGTTCAAGAGCCTGATGGTTATTGGGAAGAAGCTGTTCTTGCTAGAATTTAGAAGATTGAGGGGGGGATCTTATAGAAACGTACAAAATTCTTAAGGAGTTGGACAGGCTAGATGTAGGAAGATTGTTCCCGATGTTGGGGAAGTCCAGAACAAGGGGTCACAGTTTAAGGATAAGGGGGAAGTCTTTTAGGACCGAGATGAGAAAAACATTTTTCACACAGAGAGTGGTGAATCTTGTGGAATTCTCTGCCACAGAAGGTAGTTGAGGCCAGTTCATTGGCTATATTTAAGAGGGAGGTAGATGTGGCCCTTGTGGCTAAAGGGATCAGGCAGGTACAGGATACTGAGTTGGATGATCAGCCATGATCATATTGAATGGCGGTGCAGGCTCGAAGGGCCGAATGGCCTACTCCTGCACCTATTTTCTATGTTTCTATGTTTCTATGTTCCTGAACCTGGAGGTCACAGTTTTCAGGCTCCTGTACCTTCTTCCCGATGTTAGCAGCGAGATGAGAGCGTGGCCAGGGTGGTGTGGGTCTCTGACAATGCTGGCTGCCTTTCTGAGATAGCTGATTAACCGACAAACCTGCACGTCTTTGGAGTGTGGGAGGAAACCGGAGCACCCAGAGAAAACCCACGCAGGTCACGGGGAGAACGTACAAACTCCGTACAGACAGCACCCGTAGTCAGGAACGAACCCGGGTCTCTGGCGCTGTGAGGCAGCAACTCTAAGGGTACTGATTGGGGATGATCAGCCATGATCGCATTGAATGGCAGTGCTGGCTCAAAGGGCCGAATGGCCTGCTCCTGAACCTATTGTCTATTGTCTAACGCTGCGCCACCGTGCTGCTCAATGTGCCCAAGTCAGGTCGCATATGGTCGAGAATGGACAGGTGACGTTTCAGGTTGGGACCTTTCTTCAGACTGATTGTAGAGTGGAGGGAAGAAAGCTGGGGAGGAGGGGGAGGGGGGTTGCAGTTCAAAGCCAGGCAAGTGATCGGTGGATAAAGGGGAGGACAGGTGATTGGTACATGGTGACAATGGGCAGATGTGAAAAGATGCATTTGCAGAAATGCCCCTTTCAAGCTCCCCCCTTTGATTGATCTTGGTCATCTATCTCCATGTGCGCTCTGTCCATTTTATTCACGATAGGTCGTGTACCTCGGAATATTCAACAACAATGCCAAAAGATTGTTGATGATCAGCCATGATCACATTGAATGGTGGTGCTGGCTCGAAGGGCCGAATGGCCTACTCCTGCACCTATTGTCTATTGAATGACTACAGAGGGAGCAGATGATATTTGAGTGCGGTCCCCAAAGCACCAACTGCAGTGTGAAGAAGGGTTCTGACCCAAAATGTCACCCATCCCTTTTGTCCAGAGATGCTGCCTGACCTGTTGAGTTACTCCAGCACTCTGTCTTCTTCTTCTTCTTCTTCTTTCGTGTGGCGTGCACAGCCTAAAGTTGTAGGACAACTTGTTCTATTTGATCTTCCGTTTGTGCACGTCGAGTTGATTGCATTAGTCGAAACAGGGCGGACCACGTGAAGGTTGCAATCTTCCACCCCCAGCACTCTGTGAAACGTCACCTACCCATGTTCTCCAGAGATGCTGCCTGACCCGCTGAGTTACTCCAGCACTCTGTGAAACGTCACCTACCCATGTTCTCCAGAGATGCTGCCTGACCCGCTGAGTTACTCCAGCACTCTGTGAAACGTCACCTATCCATGTTCTCCACAGATGCTGCCTGACCCGCTGAGTTACTCCAGCACTTTCCATAAATTTCAAAGCCTACTGTCCTTAGGAAGTACAACAATGAAGTCCCAAAGCAGCAATCACGGCCTCCTGCTGTTGTATACTCAAGGGGTAAGCACAGCCAGGAGAACTGTCCTCATCTTCAAAATATTGTCAATGGACTCTTTACGCCTAGCAGATAGGATCTGAATCTTGGCATTGACAAATGCCAACTCTGACACTTCATCACTCCCCCAACACTGGAGGCCAGCCGAGATTGTATCCTGAAGTCACTGGAGGATTTTAGAATCAAGTGTACAGATGCAACCATCTGAGCCTCAGCCCACAGATCGAGCATAAACCCATGGGCTGATTGCATGAGTTTAGATCGCGAGGTCGAGATCGGCTGCCTCTCCCGGCCGAGGCGCCACATTTTCACGGGGTCTTCAGGGGGAAGGGGATTTCAACTGCGTTCTCGTAATTTCGCCCAGATCATAGGACCTCTTGCTGGAAAATCAGTGATGGAACTGAACTTAATTTTCTGTGAAACATTTGGGAAAAGGATGCGTATGGTAATATTTGAGTCCAAGTCTCTCTTTCTTTTCCCTTGCTGTGTTAATGAAGACATCAACTAATTTAAAATCAACAGGGTAATATCTCCACAAAGAGGAATGTTAGATCCACATTTGAAGCCATAACATCAGGTCCCTAATAGAAAGCAATTATTGCCAAACTAATTGGATAAATCAGTGGGGGATTTCTCCCACGAGGAAGATTTTTTGAACAGGATTGTTATTAATGGGGTGATGTTAACTCAGTGGGTTTGGAACTTATGTTTCTGAATACCACCCTGTCAAAACGTGAGAACTGAATTCAATAAATTTGGCAATTCACAAATAAATGGAAAAAATAATTTCTATGAAATTTGTTGGATTGTCACCAAGACCCAACTGGTTCATTATGGTGTTTAAGAAGGAACTGCAGATGCTGTAAAATCGAAGGTAGACAAAAATGCTGGAGTAACTCAGCGGGTCAGGCAGCATCTGTGGAGAACATGGATAGGTGACGTTTCACAAAGTGCTGGAGTAACTCAGCGGGTCAGGCAGCATCTGTGGAGCGAAGGAAATGGGCAACCTTTCGGGCCGAAATCCTGAAGGAAATAGGCAACGTTTCGGGCCGAAACCCGGAAGGGTTTCGGGCCGAAACGTTGCCTATTTCCTTCGCTCCATAGATGCTGCCGGAACATGGATAGGTGACGTTTCACAGAGTGCTGGAGTAACTCAGCGGGTCAGGCAGCATCTGTGGAGAACATGGATAGGTGACGTTTCACAGAGTGCTGGAGTAACTCAGCGGGTCAGGCAGCATCTGTGGAGAGAAGGAATGGGTGTGGCTTCGGGTCGAGACCCTTCTTCAGACTGATGTACTTGTTCATCATGATGTTTCTTTAGTCAGAGGGCGGTGAATCTGTGGAATTCTCTGCCACAGACGGCTGTGGAGGCCAAGTCAATGGGTATTTTTAAGGCGAAGATTGACAGATTCTTGATTAGTACGGGTGACAGGGGATTTGGGGAGGAGGCAGGAGAATGGGGTTAGGAGGGTGAGATAGATCAGCCATGATTGAATGGCGGAGTGGACTTGATGGGCTGAATGGCGTAATTCTGTCCCTTTGACATGAACGTATGAACTTAGAGGGCAATTAATACAACAAACAAAACCAATTTACTCCAAAAAATGAATGGGAGAAACAGAATTTATGATAGAAGCTAGAGGAACTTCTCCCAAACAACGGGTTAATTTGACCAGACAACGGCAGTGTGTGTAGTGGTTAATTTATGATGTGTGTTATATATTAGAGGCCTCACAGTGGAGTTGCTGCCTTACAGCGCCGGAGACCCGGGTTCCATGCTGGCGGTGTAGACTTGATGGGCCAAATGGACCAATTTTAGACAATAGACAATAGGTGCAGGAGTAGGCCATTCGGCCCTTCGAGCCAGCACCGCCATTCAATGTGATCATGGCTGATCATCCCCAATCAGTACCCCGTTCCTGCCTTCTCCCCATATCCCCTGACTCCGCTATTTCTAAGAGCCCTATCTAGCTCTCTCTTGAAAGCATCCAAAGAACCTGCCTCCACCGCCCTCTGAGGCAGAGAATTCCACATGGATAGGTGACGTTTCAGAGAGTGCTGGAGTAACTCAGCGGGTCAGGCAGCATCTGTGGAGAACATGGATAGGTGACTTTTCACAGAGTGCTGGAGTAACTCAGCGGGTCAGGCAGCATCTCTGGGAAAAAGTGTTTCCTCGTCCAGGTTCTAAATGGCTTACACCTTATTCTTAAACTGTGGCCCCTGGTTCTGGACTCCCCCCAACATCGGGAACATGTTTCCTGCCTCTAGCGTGTCCAAGCCCTTAACAATCTTATATGTTTCAATGAGATCCCCTCTCATCCTTCTAAACTCCAGAGTGTACAAGCCCAGCCGCTCCATTCTCTCAGCATATGACAGTCCCGCCATTTTGTTCCTAGAGCTTAAGGGATTGGACAGGCTGGAGGCAGGATAAATGTTTCCGATGTTGGGGGAGTCCAGAACCAGGGTTCACAGTTTAGGAATAAGGGGAAATCCATTTAGGACTGAGATGAGGAAAAACATGGAAACCAGAATCAGGAATTTTGTGCTTTTTCCTCATTTCTCCAAACAGCGGCAGTTCATCTCCGGGCGATCTTTGTTGCATTTTGCTGTATTTCTCACGGACCACCCAGATCGTGTTTTCTCATCGACCTCCGACAAGAAAGGCTCCCCAAAGCACCACCTCTCTGGTAGATGTTTACAGTTTCCCAACAAAGTGGGGGGAGGGGGGAGGGGAGGGGGGAGGGATGGCGACTCTTCAATCACCGTATGGATTGACAACAACGAGATGCACTGCACAAAACATTGAGCGCTACACATCAATATGGTGCAATTGTAGCAATCCTCCCTTCCCCAATCGGAAAATAAATGAGTTTTAAAACCCTATGCTGTAAAATAAAAGGAGCTTTTTTTGTTTCCTCTATCTGGTTGCCAGATCGACTTTTGTATTTGTCAGGTGGGACCAAATCCTCTTGTGTTCTGTTACATACAGCTTGCTTGTTCTACAGCCTTCTCCTGTTAGAGACTGATAGCAGTATTTACAATTATCAGAGGCATAATACAGCCAGAACTTTTATTCCCCCAGGGTGGAAATATCAAACACTACAGGGCATGGCTTTAAGGTGAGAGGGGCAATGTTTAAAGGAGATGTGCGGGGCTGGTTTATTTTACACAGAGAGTGGTGGGTGCCTGGAACGCGCTGGCAGGGGTGGTGGTGGAGGCAGATACGATTGTGGTGTCTAAGAGGTTTTTTAAACGGACACATGGGTATGGAGGGATATGGATCATGTTAGACAGAGGAGATTGGCATAACTTGGCTTCAAGTTTGGCATGGACTTTGTGAACCAAAGGGCCTGTACAGTTCAATGTTCTTTATTCTCTCTGCATGTAAGAGTTGATCCATATCCCTCTCTCTCTCTCTCTCTGCCCCTAAGGTGCAAGTTGCATACAGCAGTTTGCCTTGTTACAAGGGAGCCCCATCTTGCTGTGGTGTAGTTACAGCACTCGTGACCTGCACTCAGCGGAATCATTGATCTAACATCTCTGGGCTTGTTGTCACTCTTACCTGGATGGCAAGGTTGTCAGCCTGCCCAACCTCTCCCTACAGCTCATGTTCCCGATGTTGGGGGAGTCCAGAACCAGGGGCCACACACAGTTTAAGAATAAGGGGTAAGCCATTTAGAACAGAGACGAGGAAACACTTTTTCTCACAGAGAGTGGAATTCTCTGCCTCAGAGGGTGGTGGAGGCCGGTTCTCTGGATGCTTTCAAGAGAGAGCTAGATAGGGCTCTTAAAGATAGCGGGGTCAGGGGAAATGGGGAGAAGGCAGGAACGGGGTACTGATTGGGGATGATCAGCCATGATCACATTGAATGGCGGTGCTGGCTTGAAGGGCCGAATGGCCTCTACTCCTGCACCTATTGTCTATTGTCTATTGTCCTTGAGTCCTAGCAACATCCTCGTAAATCATCTCTGCATCAATTCCAGCTCAGTGCCATCTTCCCAGTGTGTAGGAAGGAACTGCAGATGCTGGTTTACACCAAACTTAGTCACAAAGCGGCCTTCATCACACTGAGCCCAAACTTCAACGGGGAATATGAATATTTTGACATTTCAGCATGGCATTGAGGGGCATAAATTACACTGATGCTTATTAACGTATGAGAAAGGATTCTTTCTTCTCAAAGCTTCCTGGAGCACTTCACATACAATGGATGACTTTGAAGTGCCGTCATTGTTATGTAGGTGGACATGCTAGCAGAAGAGGATGCAATTCATGGATAAATGAAACTGTGATTTTAAGGGGATTTGTCTTCATGAAAGAAAGCCTGATCAAAGCGTTGATTTGAAAGGTAGGGGGGATTGGGAAATGAAAAGCCATCTCTCTCTCTCTCTCTCTCTCTCTCATCTCTTGCACCACAGGGTGATATTACCTCGCACAAAACCGCAGATCACCATAGACAGTTATGAAACCATTCGTCATCAAATTTGCATCATGGAAAGTTGTCCATTTTTGGAAAAAGACAAACATTTTCCAAATGTACATTTTGGGCGGCACAGTGGCGCAGGAGGTAGAACTTCTGCCTCACAGCGCAAGAGACCCGGGTTCGACCCTGAACTCAGGTGCTGTCCGTGCGGAGTTTGCACGTTCTCTCTCTGTGACCGTCTGAAGAAGGGTTTCGACCCGAAACGTTGCCTATTTCCTTCGCTCCATAGATGCTGCCTCACCCGCTGAGTTTCTCCAGCATTTTTGTCTACCTTTGATTTTCCAGCATCTGCAGTTCCTTCTTAAACAACTCCCTGTGACTGCGTGGGTTTCCTCCGGGTGCTCCAGTTTCCTCCCACATCCCAAAAACGTGCAGGTTTGTAGGTTAATTGGCCCTCTGTAAATTGCCCCCTAGAGTGTGGGAGAGGTTGAGAAAGTGGGATTACATGAAACTAGGGTCATCTATGGTCTGGGTGGACTCGGTGGAGCCTAGGGTCTGTTTCCATCCTGTATCTCCGGTGCCTTTTAGACTTTAGACCTTACTTTGGACTTTAGAGATACAGAGCAGAAAGGTGCCCTTCGGCCCACTGAGTCCATGCTGGCCTGCAACCCCCTTGTACACTAAAACTATCCTGCACACCTTGCACAAAGTTTTTTTTACAACTTACCGAAGCCCATTATCCTACGTCTTTCGAGTGTGGGAGGAAACCGGAGCACCCGGAGAAAACCCACGTGGTCTCAGGGAAAACGTACAAACTCCATACAGACAGCACCCGGGGTCAGGATAGAACCCGGATCCCTGGCGCTGTGAGGCAGCAACTGTACTGTTGTGTCCAACTCCCTTGGATGAGGCTAGAACCTACTTTTTCCCAACTGAGAGGGGGGGGATCCGATAAGGTCTGAATCTACAGGCGAGATGAATCTTTACCCCAGTCCTGAACACATCTCACCCCAGCCTCCATCCACCTGCCCTGGGATTTAACGGATATGTTTCACCTCACAGTCTGTCTTGCCTATCTTCATCTGATCGCCCTTTGACTTCAAAGGGTGGGAGAATAAATTCCCGAATGGACTCTGGCGAAGTGTGTAAACTGCTATCCAGATTTACAAAGCTGTAAATGTATGTTCACAGTCGCAATGGATGGCTGTAGACGTTACAGGAGCATGTAAAGCATAACTATTTCCACAGAAGTCGGCAGAAAATAACTAATTGCTCTTTCTGCCGACATTATACTGAGAATCAAGCCGTGTATTACCATGATGTGGCAGTTGTTTTAGTTAAGAATACATCGCTGACTTTAGACTTTAGAGATACATCGCGGAAACAGGCCCTTCGGCCCACCGAGTCGATGCCGGCCAGCGTTCCCCGCACGCTAACACTATCCCACACACACTAGGGACAATTTACAATTTTACCAAAGCCAATTAACCTACAAACCTGTTGGTCTTTGGAGTGTGGGAAGAAACCAGAGCACCCAGAGAAATCCCACGGGGAGAACGTACAAACTCCGTACAGACAGCACCCGTAGTCAGGATCGGACCTGGATCTCTGGCGCTGAGAGGCAGCAGCTCTACCCGCTGCACCACCTGAAATCGTCCCAGATTGTTTGGCCCGTTTATTCTGAATGACACCAACCTCAATTTCATTGGCAGTAATTTCATTGTTGATGGTAGATGGCTTTTGGCACGCTGGCCTTCATCAGTCAGGGCACCGAGTATAGAGGTTGGAACATTATATGATATTTGTTGAAGATTTGGATGAAGCCACATTTGGAGTGGTGTGCTCACTGTTAGTCATCCTGTAATTAAGGGATAATATTAGGCTGGAAAGAGTTCAGAGAAGATTTACAATGATGTTGCCAGGGCTCAAGGGCCTGGGCAATGGGGAGGTTGGATAGGCTAGGAATGTATTCCTTAGCGTGCAGGAGGCTGAGGGGTGTACTTATAGAGGTATATAAAATCAGGAGGGGAATAGATAGGGTGAGTGCTCAGTCTTTTTCCCAGAGTTGGGGAATCAGAAACTAGAGGACATTGGTTTAAGATGAAGGTGGGGGGGAAGATTTAATAGGAACCTGAGGGGTTAACTTTTTCTTTCAGAGTGCGGGTGGGTGTATGGAACGAGCTGCTGGAGGAGGTAGTTGAGGCAGGTTGAACAACATTTACAAGACATAGAAACATAGAAAACGGGTGCAGGAGTAGGCCATTCGGCAATTTGAGCCAGCACCGCCATTCAATATGATCATGGCTGATCATCCCCAATCAGTACCCCGTTCCTGCCTTCTGCCCATATCCCCTGACTCTGCTATTTTTAAGATCATTATCTAGCTCTCTCTTGAAAGCATCCAGAGAACCTGCCTCCACTGCCCTCTGAGACAGAGAATTCCACACACTCACTACTCTCTGTCAGAAAAAGTGTCCAACCAAAACCAGTACCCCATTCCTGCTTTCTCCTCATATCCCTGGATTCCATTAGCCCTCAGAGCGAGATCTAACTCTCCCTTGAATACATTTGGACGGGCACGTGGGTGAGAAAGGTTTAGAGGGACCTGGGCCAAAGACGAGAATAGATGGGGCATGTTGGTCGGCATGGATGAGTTGGGCCGAAGGGCCTGTTTGTGTGCTGAATGACACTGTGATGTTGCCTACTCTCTCCAGTATGTGCCAACTGGCAACAGCTACAGTATGGCATTTATTCCTATCTCTATAAGCAGCATTGTGGGATATTATTGGTATGCTATTCAAGGTCAAGAGAAAACAAGGTTTTAAAAGAAGTCCTTGGCAAGGAATGACTAATTCACTCTATCGTCAACTGCACTGTATTCATTTGGAGAAGCACTGAGTTCCATTCATACATAGAACCCTTCACAGCTAGGCAATTCCTCAACGCACTTTGAACCTATGATACATGATATCGGTTAGGCTGCATTTGCAGTATGAGAGAGAATGAGAGGGAGAGGGAGAGAGAGAGAGAGAGGAGAGAGGGAGAGAGAAGGAGAGAGGGAGAGAAAAGGAGAGAGAGAGAGAGAGAGGGGGAGAGGGAAGGAGAGAGAGAAAATGAGAGAGAACGGGACAGGGATCAGATTGTTCAATGCTCTCAAGAGAGACCTCACCTTTGTTCCCCTCCACCCCCACTTCAACGAGTTCCGGGTCCGCCACGACGTATAGCTTCCATCGCCTCCACGCCTTTTGCTATCGGAAAGAGTCCTCATCACCCAGTGATGACCCTTTCTCCCGCCTCCACCAATCCCCCTCCTCATGGAATTGTCTCCATCCGAAACGTCACCCATTCCTTCTCTCCAGAGATGCTGCCTGACCTGCTGGGTTAAGGGCCTGTCCCACTTGGCCGTCATTTGCGCGTCACGCAGGTGGCGCGCGAAGATTTTGTGAATCCCAAAACCCTGGGGCGCCGCGCGTCACTGCGCGTCACTGCCTACGTCACCACGCACCATGCGCGCGCGTCGTACATCGTGACGCGTAAATGATGTCGCGTAAATGACGTGCAAATGACGCCCAAGTGGGACAGGCCCTTTACTCAGCACTTTGTGTCTATCTTTGGCATAAAGGAGTATCTGCAATTCCTTTCTACTCATTAATAAGGGACGTTATCTAATTGTTAACACATTGAGCTCTGTTGCTGTGTACAAATTGGCAAGCATTTTAACTTGCTTTGCACATATGATTATGCTACAAAAATAATTCATTGACCACAAAGTGCAGAGGTTTATAAAAATAGAACATACACTCAGTTTTATTTTTCTATTTGTGTTTAGCATTGACAAAATTCTCACTTATCCTTGCTTTTTTATGTATTGCACTCCACAATCCTACTCAGCAAAGCTGGCTTCTATTATGTGTAGGAAGCAACTTCAGATGCTGGTTTAAATCGAAGGTAGACACAAAATGCTGAAGTAACTCAGCGGGACAGGCAGCATCTCTGGATGTCCAGGAAGAAGGGTCTCGATCCGAAACGTCACCCATTCCTTCTCTCCAGAGATGCTGCCCGTCCCGCTGAGTTACTCCAGCATTTTGTGTCTGCCTGGCTTCTATTAAGTCTTGCCTTGCTTTGATTTGAGCAGAATTAAGTAAGAATTGTCGCTTCAAGTTATTTAGTTGGCACAGTCTCCTGTAGATGTCCTAAGGTCATAAGGAATAGGAGTAGAATTAGGCCATTCGGCCCATCAAGTCTACACCATTCAATCATGGCTGATCTATCTCTCCCTCCTAACCCCATTCTCCTGCCTTCTCCCCATAACCTCTGACACCCGTACTAATCAAGAATCTATCTATCTCTGCCTTACAAATATTCACTGACTTGTGGCCTCTACAGCCGTCTGTGGCGAAGAATTCCACAGATTCAACCCCCGCTGACTAAATTCCTCTTTTCTTTAAATCGCCTCTCGTTACAGGTGGCACGGTGGCGCAGCCGGTAGAGTTGCTGCCTCACAGCACCAGAGACCCGGGTTCGATCCTGACTATGGGTGCTGTCTGTATGGAGTTTGTACCTTTCATTAGGATGGAGAGTGACATTGTTAATTCAGAAACAATGGTTCTGAACTTAAAGAAAGGTAACTTTGAGGGTATGAGACATGAATTGGCCATGATTGACTGGCAATTAATTCTAAAAGGGTTGACGGTGGACATGCAATGGAAGACATTTAAAGACTGCATGGATGAACTACAAAAATTGTTCATCCCAGTTTGGCAAAAGAATAAATCAGGGAAGGTAGTGCATCCGTGGATAACAAGGGAAATCAGGGATGGTATCAAAGCGAAAGATGATGCGTACAAATTAGCCAGAAAAAGCAGCATACCAGAGGACTGGGAGAAATTCAGAGACCAGCAGAGGAGGACAAAGGGCTTAATTAGGAAAGGAAAAATAGATTATGAAAGAAAACTGGCAGGGAACATAAAAACTGACTGCAAAAGTTTTTATAAATATGTAAAAAGAAAGAGATTAGTTAAAACAAATGTAGGTCCCTTGCAGTCAGAAACAGGTGAGTTGATCATGGGGAACAAGGATATGGCGGACCAATTGAATAACTACTTTGGTTCCGTCTTCACTAGGAAGACATAAATAATCTGCCGGAAATAGCAGGGGACCGCGGGTCAAAGGAGTTGGAGGAATTGAGTGAAATCCAGGTTAGTCGGGAAGTGGTGTTGGGTAAATTGAATGGATTAAAGGCCGATAAATCCCCAGGGCCAGATAGGCTGCATCCCAGAGTACTTAAGGAAGTAGCTCCAGAAATAGTGGATGCATTAGTAATAATCTTTCAAAATTCTTTAGATTCTGGAGTAGTTCCTGAGGATTGGCGGGTAGCAAACGTAACCCCACTTTTTAAGAAGGGAGGGAGAGAGAAAACGGGGAATTACAGACCAGTTAGTCTAACATCGGTAGTGGGGAAACTGCTAGAGTCGGTTATTAAAGATGGGATAGCAGCACATTTGGAAAGTGGTGAAATCATTGGACAAAGTCAGCATGGATTTATGAAAGGTAAATCATGTCTGACGAATCTTATAGAATTTTTCGAGGATGTAACTAGTAGCGTGGATAGGGGAGAACCAGTGGATGTGGTGTATCTGGACTTCCAGAAGGCTTTCGACAAGGTCCCACATAAGAGATTAGTATACAAACTTAAAGCACATGGCATTGGGGGTTCAGTATTGATGTGGATAGAGAACTGGCTGGCAAACAGGAAGCAAAGAGTAGGAGTAAACGGGTCCTTTTCACAATGGCAGGCAGTGACTAGTGGGGTACCGCAAGGCTCAGTGCTGGGACCCCAGCTATTTACAATATATATTAATGACCTGGATGAGGGAATTGAAGGCAATATCTCCAAGTTTGCGGATGACACTAAGCTGGGGGGCAGTGTTAGCTGTGAGGAGGATGCTAGGAGACTGCAAGGTGACTTGGATAGGCTGGGTGAGTGGGCAAATGTTTGGCAGATGCAGTATAATGTGGATAAATGTGAGGTTATCCATTTTGGTGGCAAAAACAGGAAAGCAGACTATTTTCTAAATGGTGGCCGACTAGGAAAAGGGGAGATGCAGCGAGACCTGGGTGTCATGGTACACCAGTCATTGAAAGTAGGCATGCAGGTGCAGCAGGCAGTGAAGAAAGCGAATGGTATGTTAGCTTTCATAGCAAAAGGATTTGAGTATAGGAGCAGGGAGGTTCTACTGCAGTTGTACAGGGTCTTGGTGAGACCACACCTGGAGTATTGCGTACAGTTTTGGTCTCCAAATCTGAGGAAGGACATTATTGCCATAGAGGGAGTGCAGAGAAGGTTCACCAGACTGATTCCTGGGATGTCAGGACTGTCTTATGAAGAAAGACTGGATAGACTTGGTTTATACTCACTAGAATTTAGGAGATTGAGAGGGGATCTTATAGAAACTTACAAAATTCTTAAGGGGTTGGACAGGCTAGATGCAGGAAGATTGCTCCCGATGTTGGGGAAGTCCAGGACAAGGGGTCACAGCTTAAGGATAAGGGGGAAATCCTTTAAAACCGAGATGAGAAGAACTTTTTTCACACAGAGAGTGGTGAATCTCTGGAACTCTCTGCCACAGAGGGTAGTCGAGGCCAGTTCATTGGCTATATTTAAGAGGGAGCTAGATGTGGCCCTTGTGGCTAAAGGGATCAGAGGGTATGGAGAGAAGGCAGGTACGGGATACTGAGTTGGATGATCAGCCATGATCATATTGAATGGCGGTGCAGGCTCGAAGGGCCGAATGGCCTACTCCTGCACCTAATTTCTATGTTTCTATGTTTCTATGTTTCTCCCCTTGACCGCATGAGTTTTCTCCGGGCGCTCCGATTTCCTCCCACACTCCGAAGACGTACAGGTTTATGGGCTAATTGACTTCAGTAAAAATTATAAATTGTCCATAGAGTATATATAGGATAGTGTTCGGGTGATCGCTGGTCAGCGCGGACTCAGTGGGCCGAATTGCCTGTTTCCGTGCTGTATCTCTAAACTAAACTAAACTAAATGTTAGTGTCTAGTTCCATTTCCCTTTTCCTTGCCATCAGAAGCATCACAGTTTGAATATCAAGAGACAAACATTTGTCCATTTGTGCAGTAACTTGCTTCTTTCTAAAGATTCTGTGGGAGTGTTTCGCTGCAGAAGGTGCACTTGTTCAAACAGACCATCCTTGTCCTGAGAATCATAAGCGCGGAAACAGACCCTTTGGCCCAACTGTGGAAGAAGGAACTGCAGACGCTGGTTTACACCGGAGATAGACACAGAGCGCTGGAGTAACTCAGCGGGACAGGCGGCATCTCTGGTTAAAAAAGAATAGGTGACGTTTCGGGTCGAGACCCTATGGCCCAACCAGTCCATGCTGAAAAAAATGCACAATCTCTTCTAGTCCCACCTGCTCACGTTTGACCCATATCCCTCTAAAGCTTTTCTATCCATGTACCTGTCCAAGCGACTGTAAAAAGTTGTTATAGTACCTGCCTCAACTACCTCCTCCGGCAGCTCGTTCCATACACCCACCACCCTCTGAAAAAGTTGCCCCTCAGTTTCTTAACCTCTCTGCCTCTCTGTCTTGCTTAACAATCCTCCTAAAATCCTTCTTCATCTCTTTTTGGCCAGGTTTTATACATGTAAAATTATGCTTGGTTCCACTCCTTTAAGCTGTTTGCAACGTTAGGGTACTGTGTAAATATGAGTTCTAAATGCAAATATATTTTGTGTTTGGCATCTTCCCCCTGTTTTCGCGCGAGCAGGGATAAGGGGCTTCAAGTGATTCCATTTCTTTACATTCAGTAGAGATCATGTTCATATAATAGGAGCAGAAGTAGGCCATTCGGCCCATTGAGTCTACTCCGCCATTCAATCATGGCTGATGTATCTTTCCCTCTCAACACCATTCTCCTGCCTTCTCCCCATAGCCCCCATCACCCTTACTAATCAAGAATATGTCAATCTCTGCCTTAAAAATATCCCAAGGCCTGGCCTCCACAGCCATCTGTGTCAAAGAATTCCACAAGTTCACCACCGTCTGACTGGAGAAATTCCTCCTCATCTTCTTTCTAAAGGGGCATCCTTTTATTCTGAGGCTGTGCCCTCTCTGGTCCGAGACTCTCCCACTTGTGAAAACATCTTCTCCCCGTCCATTTCACTTTTGGATCCACGTCCCCACATCCAATCCAGATAACAACTTATGTTGGTTAAACACTTTAGTACGAACCTTATAATTCTGACCAATATTCTTCAGTCAGCTGCTTCTAATACAACCCTAAGTACAATCCGTCCCAAAATCACCATTTGCAGCGAGTTTGTTATTTTCCTCTACTCCGATGAAAGCACTCCAAAATAATTCAATTTAAACAAAGTGGTTTGAAACACAAATTAAAGTTCCTGCACTCCTTGAACCAAATTGGTGCTGACCTCTCTGGCATTTGTATCATTTTTCTCATTGATTCGAACGCCCCTCTTACCCAGAGTGTCACAACTTTATGGTGAAGTCCGTTCTACAGACTCTAACCCCTGGCACTATCAACTCTCGTCACTCCCTGAGTTTATCAGAGTTGTTAACCTGTTAATGGAATTTTCCCTTCGAGAATCCAATCACACAAATTTATTTTGAATGCACTTTGCATAAGAATAAATAATCATTAACATTTCCCCTCAGTGCTATATTTATACAGTTATTTTTCCCCGGCAACGTCGGCTTCTAACTTTCCCTTGAGACCAGGTATTTACGTCGCATATCAACAAGTTAAAACAGACAATGATGCCTCACAGTGTGTAGGGAGGAACTGCAGAAAACTGGCACAGAATGCTGGAGTAACTCAGCGGGACAGGCAGCGTCTCTGGAGAGAAGGAATGGGTGACGTTTCAGGTCGAGACCCCTTCTTCAGACTGAGAGTCGGGGGAAAAGGGAACGAGAGATATAGACGGCATTTAGGGCAAATGAACGGAAGATACTAAGAAAGCAACGATAATCCGGGAAGTGTGGAGCCCACAATGGTCCATTGTTGGCTGTGGGGCAGGTGGTAATTAGTTACGCAGACAGTGGAACTCAACAGGACGACAGTGAAACTAGTACTGTGACTAGGGTGGGGGAGGGATGGAGGGGGAGGGGGGATGCAAGCCTTACTTGAAGTTAGAAAATCACAATTCATACAGCTGGGTTTTATGCTGCCCAAGCAAAATTATCCTTCACAGGACTGTCTTCAAAGAAAAGCAGCACTGTGGCGCAGGGGGTACAGCTGCTGGCTCACAATGCCAGAGACCCGGGTTCGATCCTGACCTCGGATGCTGTCTAAACGGAGTTCGCACGTTCTCCCTGTGGCCATGTGTGTTTCCTCCGGGTGCTCAGGTTTCCCAAAGACGTGCGGGTTTGTAGGTTAGTTGGCCCACTGTAATAGCCCCCAAGTGTGTAGGGAATGGATGAGAAAGTGGGAAAATAGAACCAGCTCCACTCAACAGCCCCAAAATCTGGTATTTTGTTGGTTCACATGCTTGATCAATGGTGTTTTATCATTAATTAATTATTATTATTATTAATGTTTAGTGTTTTCTGAGTTATTCGTAACTGTCACTGTATGTCATGTTGTGGGCGGAGCACCAAGGCAAATTCATTGTATGTGAATACTTGGCCAATAAACGTACTTAACCAGTGTGAATGAGTGATCGATGGTCGACGTGGACACAATGGGCCAAAGGGCCTGTTTTCATGCTGTATCTCTAAACAAAACTAAACTCGAAATTAACAGCATGCTCCTTTGGAGATACAACAAGGAACTGCAGATGCTGGTTTACAAACAAAGACACAAAGTGCTGGAGTAACTCAGCAAGTCAGGCAGCATACGCCCGTCCTATACATTTCCAAAAGCTCCGCTATTGATCACATTTTGACGAAGCTCAATCCCGCATCAGCTTCCTTGGCAAAGTGCATGCATTTATTTTCAACAACCCCAGGCCACTTTCCTCATGTATTCCCCAATGTGGAGCCAATATATAGAAGCAGTTCCACTTAGTGTCTATAATTAATTCAGGTAATATTAAGTAGAATGAAACAAAATGAAACATGGTTCACTTTCAATTTTCTCCACATCTGCTTAGTGTAAGAATAAATAATTAACTTTCCGCCTCTGCGCTGCAATATTGTACATTCCCGATTTCTCTTCATTCTGATCAGTGCGTCTGGGATGTCTGAGTGCGACTTTGTTGGATTCTCGTTCACCATAAATAGCGTGTAATGTATCTAAATTTGCTGGTGATACGAATGTAGTTGAGGGAGGGAGTGGTGGGAGGGATGTCAATGGCTGAAGTCGGATTTTTGTTTTGACCTACTGTTGTTTTAGTTTGGAGACACAGTGCAGAAACAGGCCCTTCGGCCCAACGAGTCTGCTGACCAGCGATCCCCACATACTAACGGGCCTGTCCCACTTAGGCGATTTCTTCGAGCGACAACAGGCTAAAAAAAAATCGAGTCTGAGTCTGAAGAAGGGTTTCGGCTCGAAACTTTTGCCTATTTCCTTCGCTCCATAGATGCTGCTGCACCCGCTGAGTTTCTCCAGCACTTTTGTCTACCTGCAACATTTTCAACATGTTGAAAGTTTTTCGGCGACAGTCGTAGGTTGTCGTGGGTTGTCGCCAGGTGTCGTAGGTGAATTCCATTAAGATTAATCCCTGGCAGTCGCCTAAAGAGTCGCCTAAGTGGGACAGGCCGTTAAAGCTATCCTACACACACTAGGGGCGATTTACAATCATACCAACCCAATTAACCTACAAACCTGTACGTCTTTGGAGTGAGCATGGTGGTGCAGCGGTAGAGTTGCTGCCTAACAGCACCAGAGACCCGGGTTCGATCCTGACTACGGGTGCTGTCTGTACAGACAATGTCTGTACCTGCGTGGGTTTTCTCCGAGATCTTCGGTTTCCTCCCACACTCCAAAGACGTGCAGGTTTGTAGGTTAATTGGCTTGGTATTAAAAATGTAAATTGTCCCCAGTGTGTGTAGGATAGTGTTCGTCACCACGGTCCCCCCCCACGCCGAATCCTCCTCTGTTCCGTCCCCCCGGCAGCGGCGTCCCCACTTCCACGTGTCCGTCCTCGTCTATCAGTCGGTCGGCGCCATCATTGACAGCCACACCGACCTCTCCACTATCTACGCAGGGTCCTCTCCGGACGCCTCCTTGCGCACCCACGCGGGTCACGGGGAGGACGTACAAACTCCGTACAGACAGTACCCGTAGTCAGGATGGAACCCGGGTCTCTGATGCTGTTTCATACATTCGGTTCCGACCAAAATAACAGCAGCAGCTTGTATTTATTTAACACCTTTTGGGTAATAACTTAGCCTTCTCAAAGTGATTCACTAGTGTATCAGCAAACCATGGGTTGACACCAAACCAGAGAAGGAGGAATTAGGACTGGTGAACCAAAAACCGTGATCACAGAAAGAGGCCTTAAATGAGCATCTGTAAACGGCAGGAAGATATGTGTCACAAGTCAAGAGTAGACACAAGGAACTGCAGTTGCTGCAATCTTGCATAAAACACACAGAGTGCTGGAGTAACTCAACTGATCAGGCAGCATCTCTGGAGGACAGTGATAGGCAAAGTTTCGGGTCGGGACCTGGAATCAAGAGTTTTATTGTCATATATACCAGAAAAGGAATAATTAAATTAGAAACATAGAAACATAGACAATAGGTGCAGGAGTAGGCCATTTGGCCCTTCGAGCCTGCACCGCCATTCAATATGATCATGGCTGATCATCCAACTCAGTATCCTGTACCTGCCTTCTCTCCATACCCCCTGATCCCTTTAGCCACAAGGGCCACATCTAACTCCCTCTTAAATATAGCCAATGAACTGGCCTCAACTACCATCTGTGGCAGAGAATTCCACAGATTCACCACTCTCTGTGTGAAAAATGATTTTCTCATCTCGGTCCTAAAAGACTTCCCCCTTATCCTTAAACTGTGACCCCTAGTTCTGGACTTCCCCAACATCGGGAACAATCTTCCTGCATCTAGCCTGTCCAACCCCTTAAGAATTGTGTAAGTTTCTACTTTTGTAAGATCCCCCCTCAATCTTCTAAATTCCAGCGAGTACAAGCCGAGTCTATCCAGTCTTTCTTCATATGAAAGTCCTGCCATCCCAGGAATCAGTCTGGTGAACCTTCTCTGTACTCCCTCTATGGCAAGAATGTCTTTCCTCAGATTAGGAGACCAAAACTGTACGCATTCTTACTCTTTAGTCAGAAGGTGGTGAATCTGTGGAATTCATTGCCACAGAAGGCTGTGGAGGCCAAGTCAATGGATATTTTTAAGGCAGAGATAGATAGATTCTTGATTAGTACGGGTGTCAGAGGTTATGGGGAGAAGGCAGGAGAATGGGGTTGGGAGGGAGAGATAGATCAGCCATTATTGAATGGTGGGGTAGACTTGATGGGCCGAATAACCAAATTCTGCTCCTATCACTTATGAACTTATGAACTTGCAACAGCATGCCAGTTCTGTAAATTCAGTAACACACAGATAAAATATAATATAACAAAAAAATTCTATAAATTTATAACCGCGAGAAACCTTTAGTCCTGAGTGCTACGAAAGATAGTCCTTAGAAGATCACAGTTGCTGAGGTTAGTGGGTTGGTGTTGTGCAGTGTTCAAGAGCCTGATGGTTGTTGGGAAGAAACTGTTCTTGAACCTGGAGGTCACGGTTCTCAAGCTCCTGTGCCTTCTTTTCTATGGTTGAAGTGTAATAGACAATAGGTGCAGGAGTAGGCCATTCGGCCCTTCGAGCCAGCACCGCCATTCAATGTGATCATGGCTGATCATCCCCAATCAGTACCCCGTTCCTGCCTTCTCCCCATATCCCCTGACTCCCGCTATCTTTAAGAGCCCTAACTAGCTCAATGAGAGCGTGGCCAGGGTTGTGTGGGTCTTCGATGATGCTGACTGCCTTTTTGAGGCAGCATTTCCTGTAGATCCCTTCGATGGTGGAGAGGTGAGTACCTGTGATGGATCGATGGTGGCAGGTGAGTACGTACCTGTGATGGACCAGGCATTGTCCTCCTCTCTCTGTAGCCTCCTTTGTTCCTTGGCATTCAACTTGTTAAACCAAGCCGTGATTCAACCAGTCAGTGTGCTCGCTACCGTACATGCTTACCTGCAAAATACACGCACGCAATATTATAAACAAAATAATTCAATAAATTAATAATCATAATACTAATGCAAAAAAAAACTATATTCATTAGGGCAACCAAAAGCATTCCCAGAGTCCTGACCCAAAAGGTCACCTGTCCACCCACTGATTCTGCCTTTAGCGATACTGCGTGGAAACAGGCCCTTCGGCCCACCGAGTCCACGTTCGAACCGCAGGAGATGCAACACCTGTCCCTATACCACCTCCCTCGACTCTGTCCAGGGACCCCCGACAATCCTTTCAGGTTAGGCAGAGGTTCACTTGCACCTCCTCCAACATCATCTATTCGTATCCATTGTTCAAGAAGTGGACTCTTATACATCGGCAAGACCAAACGCAGACTGGGCGATCGTTTCGCTGAACACCTTAGCTCAGCCCACCTGGACCTACCTGATCTCCCGGTTGCCAAACATTTTAATTCCCTTCCCATTCCCACACTGAGCTTTCTGTCCTGGGCCTCCTCCATTGTCACAGTGAGGCTAAATGCAATTTAGAGGAACAGCATCTCATATTTCGCTTGGGCAGCTTACAGCCCAGTTGATTTCTCTAACTTCAAGTAACCCCTTCATTCCCTCTCTCTCCATCCCTCCCCCACCCAAGTAGCACCAGCTTCTCGTTCTCACCCAACAATGTGTAGGAAGGAACTGCAGATGTTGGTTTAAACCGAGGATAGACACAAAAAGCTGGAGTAACTCAGCGGGACAGGCAGCATCTCTGGGGAGAAGGAATGGGTGATGTTTCGGGTCGAGACGCTTCTTCAGACTGGTTTGGGGAAAGGAAAACGAGAGATATAATCGGTGATGAAGAGAGATAAAGAACAACGAATGAAAGATATGCCAAAAAGTAATGATGATGAAGGAATCAGGTCATTGTTAGCTGTTTGTTGGGTGAAAATGAGAACTGGTGCGATTTGGGTGGGGGAGGGATGGAGAGAGAGGGAATGCTAAACAGCTAACAATGGGCCTGTTTCCTTTATCATCATTACTTTTTTGCATATCTTTCATTCATTTGTTCTATATATCTCCACATTACCGTCTATATCTCTCATTTCCCTTTCCTCCGACTCTCAGTCTGAAGAAGAGTCTCGACCACGTTTCGGGTCGAGACCCATTCCTTCTCTCCAGAGATGCTGCCTGTCCCGCTGAGTTACTCCAGCACTTTGTGTCTATTTCCAACATCTGCAGTTACTTGTGTCTACCAACCATAGATGCTAAGGCTGGGAGATCAATACACCTTAATCTCTAACAATGGCAGATCAATGGAAATCAGGAATGTTTAAAATACCAGAACAATAGACAATAGACAATAGGTGCAGGAGTAGGCCATTCGGCCCTTCGAGCCAGCACCGCCATTCAATATGATCATGGCTGATCATCCACAATCAGTACCCCGTTCCTGCCTTCTCCCCATATCCCCTGACTCCGCTATTTTTAAGAGCCCTATCTAGCTCTCTCTTGAAAGCATCCAGAGAACCTGCCTCCACCGCCCTCTGAGGCAGAGAATTCCACAGACAGATTTATCCTTATGTGTATAGAAAGTGCCTTTAACATGATGAAACATCCCAAGGTCCTTCTCAGCAACATCACAATCAGTTTGACATTGGTAAATAAACAAAGACTGGCTCCACTATGTTACTGGGCTATTAATTTGGAACATGGATTATGATCTAGAGACCAGAGTTCATATCCCATCAAGGCCGATCACAAGTATAAATTCAGTTAATTAAAGTTGGTTAATTAAAAGGTCTGGAGTTTCTCTATGCCTGAGACATCAATGGGCAGGGAGAGAGGGAACAGAGATATAATTGTAAGGTAGAGGATCAGATGTGATTGCATTGAGGGGAGACCTGATAAAAGCGTATACAATTATGAGAGGCACAGAGAGGGTGGACAGTCAGAACCTTTTTCACAGGAAGGAAATATCAAATACTAGGGGGCGTAGGTGTAAGGTGAAAGGGGCAAAGTTTAAAGGAGGTGTGCGGGGCAGGTTTTATTACACAGAGGGTGGTGGGTGCCTGGAACGTGCTGCCAGGGGTGGTGGTGGAGGCAGATACGATAGTGGTGTTTAAGAGGCTTTTGGATAGGCACATGGATATGCAGGGAATGCAGAGACGTGCATTATGAGCAGGGAGATAGAGTTGGTCTTGGCATCATGTTCGGCACAGACAGTGTAGGGAGAAGGGCCTGTTGCTGTGCTGTACTGTTCTACGGATAGGAAGGAACTGCAGATGCTGGTTTACACCAAAGATAGGCATAAAATGCTGGAGTACCTCAGAGGGAGCAGGCAGCATCTCTGGATAGAAGGACTGGGTGACTTTCAAGTTGGGACCCTTCTTCGGACCCAAAACATCACCATGGATAGAAGGAATGGGTGACTTTTCGGGTCTGAAGAAGGGTCTCGACCTGAAACGTCACCCATTCTTCCTTCAATCCAGAGACGCTACCTGTCCCGCTGAGTTACTCCAGCTTTTTGTGTCTATACTGTTCTATCAATGATGGAAAGCCTTGAGAAGGATATGAGGATAGCACAAAACTAGTGTGAATTTGTGATCGATGGTCAGTGTGGACTCGATGGGCCGAAGGGCCTGTTTCCTTGCTGCATCTCTAAAACCTGTTTCATTGGAAAGGGGATGATTTGGATACCGGGAAGGTTTATCTGTTCTGGGTCCTTTTTTCTTCCAGCAATCAGGCAATTGGTAGGCCCATTCTGCAAGGAGTAAAGACAGGGTGAGTCAGGCTAAAGCCAGCTCGATATTTCAGCATCGGGGTGGAGGTGATGAAGAAAAGGGAAGCCATTCTCAATATAAACGTTACAATTCCTCGGACAATTTGGCATGCGTCACAAGCAGAGGAGACGGAGAGCTGCCAACACAAGGCAGCTGGGGTGATCGAAGAGTAGAACAATACGTAGACCTATTTATGTCTCAATAAAATATAGACTGTAATAGACTCTGCAAATGAGATTGGGCTTCAGATAAGCTTATGTGATGACTGATCTCTCTCGAGTTTCGCTGTCTGCAGGTCAGTTGGTCAAGTCCAACCTCACCGATTTAATCTCGTTTTTATTTTAGAGATACAGGCCCTTCGGCCCAACAGTCCATGCCGACCATCGATCACTCGAGTGTTCACACCGCTGTGTTATCCCACTTACCCATCCACTCCCTACACACCAGGGGTGGGGGGGGGGGCGCTATTAATCTACAAACACGCACGTCTTTGGGGTGCGGGAGGAAACCGAAGCACCCGTAGCAAGCCCACGCTGTCACAGGGAGCACGTGCAAACTCCACACAGACAGCACCCGAGGCCAGGATTGAACCCGGGTCTCTGGCGCTGTGAGGCAGCAACTCTACCCGCTGTGCCTTTGTGTTGCCCATTTTCATTAAGAGATAATTGATTCAATTAAGTGAAAAATACTGCATCAATCACCGTTCACACTAGTTCTGTGCTATCACGGATATTGTGGGCCGAAGGGCCCGTTCCTGTATTTCTGTCCAATCCCCAGCCCTCCGGTTACCCTAACCCCCACCCTAATCGTGTCTTTACTGTCCCCCCCTGACCTCCCCCTTTCCGATACGGAACGGTCTGTCCTCAACAGAGGCCTCACCTTCGTTCCCCTCCGACCCCCACCTCAATGAGTTCCGGATCAGCCACGACGTAGAGCTTTTCTTATGTCCCCTCCACCTCCACACCTTTTTCTATGGGACTAAAACTACCTACGACTACCTCGACTACCTGCAACTACATGGTGACCCCACTACCACTGCACCTACGACTACAGGATTATCGATTTTCTCCATGGCGACCAATATGTTGAAAAATTTGCTACCACCATACTGAGGCCGCGACCAGTTCCCAGAATGCGGGAACTCCTCGCGACCATGAAGGGGACTCACCAGAGACCACCAGCGAACATGTGGCGACCATGTGGCGATCATGAGGCGACGCAGAGTCTCCTGCACTCGCTTAAAAAGTCGCCTAAGTGGGACAGGCCCTTAAGTTTCCTCATCACTCAGTGATGACCCCTTCTCCCATCTCCACCAGTCCCCTCCTCTTGTACTCCCCAGAACGGCCTTCTACCCTCTCTCGACCTTTTCATTTCTAACTGCCGGCGTGACATCAACCGTCTCATCTTTTCCACTCCCCTTTACCTTCTCTAATGTCAGCAGTCTGAAGAAGGGTCTCGACCCGAGACGTCACCCATTCCTTCTCTCCAGAGATGCTGCCTGTCCCGCTGAGTTACTCCAGCTTTTTGTGTCTATCTTCGGTGTAAACCAGCATCTGCAGTTCCTTCCCACACATTTCAATTAAACTAAAACTGGGGGTATGTCACAACTTTTCTTTGCCATGTTTCTCAATGTTTCCTTCGTTCTGTACATACAGGAATTGTTACACGCCTTTGTACTTATAATTGTTGCTACACACTTTGGTGTGATTGGCAACTCCGCAGTTTGAGTATGAGTAGGAAAGTTGCACAAAGTGCAAATCGAGGGACTAGCAATGTCTACACTAGCTTTAGATACAGCGCGGAAACAGGCCCTTCGGTCCACCGAGGACTCCAGCATTTTGTGTTTTATCTGCGGTGTAAACCAGCATCTGCAGTTCCTTCCTGAACTGCGCAGTCCCATTTTGCTTTGCTATTTCCCTGCTCTCGGATGGGCTTTCGCTTGTACCGCCCCATCGCCACAAAGACGTGGAGAGTGTTTCATTGTCATGCGAACAGAGGCAGAACAATGAATAGCTTACTTGCAGCACCACGACAGGGTTTGTGAACATGATACTCACTGGATGATGTAATAAACAAGCAACAAAAAACGAAGTTCAATAAATAAAAGAAAACCATATATTGTCAGGTGCAAAAAAGCAGGACAAAGCCCAAGGTCCCTGATGCAAGTTTGGAGTTCGGAGCTCAAGGAAAGATGACAAGGGAGAAGTGGAAATGAATTCACGAGTATCCTTCAACTGTCCCCAGCGCTGCAAGAGAAGCAGTTGGTCTCTTTTAACCCTCTTTAAGCAGATGCAATGGACAAGCAATGGGCGGCAACGGGTAGAGCTGCTGCCTCACAGCGCCAAAGACCCGGGTTCGATCCCGACCACGGGTGCTGTCTGTGCGGAGTTTGCGCGTTCTCCCCGCGACCTGTGTTGTAGGGTAGTGTCAGTGTGTGCGGGGATCGCTGGTCGGCGCGTACTCGGTGGGCCAAAGGGCCTGTTTCCGCGCTGTATCTCGAAACTGAACTAAACTAAGCAAGCGAAATGTGTAGGGAGGAACTGCAGAAGCTGGTTTAAACCAAAGATAGACACAAAATGCTGGTCACTCGCTGGGACAGGCAGCATATAACCATATAACCATATAACAATTACAGCACGGAAACAGGCCATCTCGACCCTTCTAGTCCGTGCCGAACACGTATTCTCCCCTAGTCCCATATACCTGCGCTCAGACCATAACCCTCCATTCCTTTCCCGTCCATATAACTATCCAATTTATTTTTAAATGATAAAAACGAACCTGCCTCCACCACCTTCACTGGAAGCTCATTCCACACAGCCACCACTCTCTGAGTAAAGAAGTTCCCCCTCATGTTACCCCTAAACTTCTGTCCCTTAATTCTCAAGTCATGTCCCCTTGTTTGAATCTTCCCTACTCTCAGTGGGAAAAGCTTATCCACGTCAACTCTGTCTATCCCGCTCATAATTTTAAAGACCTCTATCAAGTCCCCTCTTAACCTTCTGCGCTCCAAAGAATAAAGTCCTAACTTGTTCAACCTTTCTCTGTAACTTAGTTGTTGAAACCCAGGCAACATTCTTGTAAATCTCCTCTGTACTCTCTCTATTTCCTCTAGAGAGAAGGAATGGGTGATGTTTTGGGTCGAGACCCTTCGTCAGACTGAGTGAAAGAATTGGCACCATCTACATGTACACTAGCACCCCCACCCCCACTCTCTCTCTCCCAGTCTGAAGAAGGGTCCTGCCCTGAAACGTCACCTATCCATGTTCTCCACAGATGCTGCCTGACCCGCTGAGTTACTCCGGCACTCTGTGTCTATGTTTGGAACAATGCTGTTGCTTTTGATGTTGAAGGTATTCAGTTGTAACCGCGTTTGTGCAATAAATGCACCCTTGCCTAAGAACCAAATAAAAATAGACTATTAAACCACTGGTTCATTGTTTGTAGCTGCATTCAATTTCAGGATATACGTATCAGTGGCAGGACTGACATTTATAGCTCACTGATTCATTTGAGACGGCAGTGAAGTTGTCTATTGCATTGATGTGGGACTGGGAATTCCTTATCTGGGTAACAATAGGAAAATTCCTAGCCCCGTACGACATTGTTTAGAGATACAGCATGGAAACAGGCCATTCAGCCCACTGAGTCCGTTCCGACCATCGATCACCCGTTCACAAGAGTTCTACGTGTAGGAAGGATCTACTGATCATATGGTCATAAGTGATAGGAGCAGAATTAGGCCATTCGGCCCATCAAGTCTACTCCGCCATTCAATCATGGCTGATCTATCTCTCCCTCCTAACCCCATTCTCCTGCCTTCTGCCCACCCGCACTAATCAAGAATCTATCTATCTCTGCATTAAAAATATCCACCGATGGCCTCCACAGCCTTCGATCCCAGGAACGGTTGGGTTATCATATAATGAGCGTTTGTTTCCACTAGTGGGAGAGTCCAGGACCAGAGATCACAGCCTCAGAATTCAAGGACTTCCTTTAGGAAGGAGATGAGGAGACATTTATTTAGCCAGAGGGTGGTGAATCCGTGGAACTCATTGCCACAGAAGGCTGTGGAGGCCAAGCCAGTGGGTATTTCTAAGGCAGAGATAGATAGATAGATTCTTGATCAGTACGTGTGTCAGAGGTTAGGTGGAGAAGGCAGGAGAATAGGGTTAGGAGGGAGAGATAGATCAGCCATGGTTGATTGGCGGAGCAGACTTGATGGACCGAATGGCCTAATTCTGCTCCTATGATTTATGAACTTATGAACTCCACAGATTCTGCCGGGCCCGCTGGGTTCAATAGACAATAGACAATAGGTGCAGGAGTAGAGGCCATTTGGCCCTTCGAGCCAGCACCGCCATTCAATGTGATCATGGCTGATCATCCCCAATCTGTACCCCGTTCCTGCCTTCTCCCCATATCCCCTGACTCCGCTATCTTTAAGAGCCCTATCTAGCTCTCTCCTGAAAGCACTTTGTGTTTTGCGCTAGATTCCAGCTCCTGCAGTTCCTTGCGTGCTTGTTAACTCTCTGTCTCCTTTAGCCCACAGAGACACCTGGATGTTTTGGACGAGAACCTTGAATAAATTATGAATGGGGGCGATGATGATGATGATGACGAAGGCACATCAAACGCAGAGGATGAGAGTCAACGTTTGCAGGACTGTTAGCCGCCTGGTGCTGGTGGTCCTATGGACCTTGTCGCTGTTGGGGGGACTTGCCCAGCCACACATCTGTCCCAAGGGCTGTTCGTGCAGCAACCAGTTCAGCAAGGTGATCTGCACTCGCTTTGAGCTCCGCGAGGTTCCCAGCGAAATCTCCACCAACACCCGCTACCTGAACCTGCAGGAGAACGTCATCCAGGTGATCAAGGCGGACACCTTCAAGCAGCTGAGACACCTGGAGATCCTGCAGCTCAGCAAGAACCTGATCCGCCAGGTGGAGGTGGGAGCCTTCAACGGCCTCACCAGCCTCAACACGCTGGAACTGTTTGACAACCGCCTCACCACCGTGCCCAGCGGGGCGTTCGAGTACCTGTCCAAGCTGAGGGAGCTGTGGTTGAGGAACAACCCCATCGAGAGCATCCCCTCCTACGCTTTCAACCGGGTGCCATCCCTCCGGCGGCTGGACCTGGGCGAGCTGAAGAAGCTGGAGTACATATCGGACGCCGCCTTCGAGGGCTTGGTCAACCTGAGGTACCTGAACCTGGGCATGTGCAACCTGGCGGAGATCCCCAACCTCACGCCCTTGCTGAGGCTCGAGGAGCTGGAGCTGTCGGGCAACAGGCTGGAGGTCATCCAGCCCGGCTCCTTCCAAGGGCTGACCAGCCTGCGCAAGCTGTGGCTGATGCACGCCCAGGTGCAGCTGATCGAGCGCAACGCCTTCGACGACCTGCAGTCGCTGGAGGAGCTGAACCTGTCTCACAACAACCTGACCTCGCTGCCCCACGACCTCTTCACCCCGCTGCACCGCCTGGAGAGGGTGCACCTCAACCACAACCCCTGGCACTGCAACTGCGACGTGTTGTGGCTCAGCTGGTGGCTGAAGGAGACGGTGCCCAGCAACACCACCTGCTGCGCCCGCTGCCACTCGCCGCCGGGGCTGAAGGCCCGCTACCTGGGCGAGTTGGACCAGAGCCACTTCACCTGCTACGCTCCCGTCATCGTGGAGCCACCGGCCGACCTCAACGTGACCGAGGGCATGGCGGCCGAGCTGAAGTGCCGAGCGGCCACCTCCATGACCTCCGTCAACTGGATGACACCCAACGGCACCCTGATGACCCACGGCTCGTACCGGGTGAGGATCTCCGTGCTGCACGATGGCACCCTCAACTTCACCAACGTGACGGTGCAAGACACCGGGCTCTACACCTGCCTGGTCAGCAACTCCGCCGGCAACGCCACCGCCTCGGCCACCCTCAACGTCTCGCTGGCAGAAGGCGGGCTGACCGGCGGACTGGGCAGCGGGGCGGGCAGCGGCGGCTCCAACAGCTACAGCTACTTCACCACCGTGACGGTGGAGACGGTGGAGGTGGTGGACGATCCTCGCTCCACCGAGCATCAGGCTGGACCCACGCCCTCGGGCTCCTCGGCCGCCCACCCCTCCCCTCCTTCCTCCTCCTCCTCCTCGCCCTCCTCCACCACGCCACAGTCGGCCTTCACCGTGCCCCTGGCCACCGAGCCGGGAGACCACGCTCTGGCCGGACTGGACGACGTGATGAAGACCACCAAGATCATCATCGGCTGCTTCGTGGCCATCACCTTCATGGCCGCCGTCATGCTGGTGGTCTTCTACAAACTCCGGAAGCAGCACCAGCTGCACAAGCACCACGGCCAGGCCCGCACGGTGGAGATCATCAACGTGGACGACGAGCTGGCCGGCTCGGCCCCTGCCGACAGCTGCCTGGCTCTGCCCGCCGACCACCTCAACCACTACGCCACCTACAAGGCTCACTACAACAACAACACGGCCACCGCCAACGCCCCACTGAACTGCACCAAAAACCCGCTCCACAACTCGGTGCACGAACCACTCCTCTTCAAGTCCAGCTCCAAAGAGAACGTACAAGAGACTCAGATCTAGGGACCGGTGGAGGGGGGCGGGGGGCGGTGGAGAGGGCTGGGCTGGGCTGGGCTGGGAGGGTTGCCTATTGGGGAGGAGGAGAAGGGGGACACGTACTATGGGGGGGGGAGGGTGTGTGGACCTCCTCCCTGCCCTTCTGCTTCTTCTTCTTGCTGTACAGCCTAAAGTTGTAGGACAACTTGATCGCATTTGATTGTCCACGCCAAGGTTGATTGCATTAGTCGACATAGGGCGGACCACGTGAAGGTTGCAATCTCTCCCCACCCCCAACTCCCTGCCCCCCTGTTTTACTGGTCGTCTCGGCCCACGATGGGGGGGGGGGGACGACACTCTCTCCCACACACAGAGAGAGAGAGAGAGAGAGAGAGAGAGAGAGAGAGTGGCGATCCGCATTTACTGAGCTGCACAAGTGGACCCTGGCACAAACTCTCGTCTCGGCTGCCTCTTTGCAAAGCCCTGCCCCTGGTTCAGCTACACAAGACTCGGCCACCCTGTCTGAGGGTTCTGTTATGCTGTGGTGATTTAGCAGTGACCCTGCAGAGTTTGCGTTGTCACTTGGGCGCCATTCCCTTGGTGAGACCGGCATCCATTGACCATCAGTTCCATGTACCCAGCCTCACCTGAAGCCATTGCCTCGTCCCATCAGTTCCCCCTTTTACTGATCAGACTTGCACCCGGTTCCAATGTCCCTTCCGTCATAGCTCCTTGACAACCGTCCATCCATCCCATTAACACGAGCCATTTGCAACGTCCATTTGACCGTTACTCTATTTCCATCTAGTGACCATGTGCATGGACCTTCTGCGACCCAGCTCTCCAATAATAATGCCCCTACATCCCCTTACATTCCAGACCAACCATCATTTGCACTTTTCCCACTGTTTCCATTTCCCCCCCAAAGCTATTTGGAAATACCAGATAGGTTCATTTAAAGAGTCAAACCCTGAAAAACAAACATCTCAATCCAATCCTGGATTACCTAACGATCCCATCACGGCTTTAGCCTTGGCCCACACTGACAATTCCCATGTATCCCACTTCACACCGAGTCAAGTACCAAGGGCCCCCAACTAAATGGTTTCTCAAGACTAGCTGGAGTGGCTCAGGGCCAGATGGGCATATTGGACGCGGGTCCAATGCAAAGTCATGAATGGACCACGTCATTGAGACAAGATGGTGGATGGGGTTGGAAGGGCCATCAGGCATGTTGGAGATGTGCGCATGGAAAGCTTCAAAGACAATGGTGAGAAGCCCATGGAATCGTGGAGTTGCTGCCAAGTGCCCCAAGGAACGACCTGTTGCTAAGATTTTAGAAGCCTTCATCTCTTTTCTCCTTCACGGTGTGTTGCTGTACAGCCAGTTGGCGCTGACATCTGATCAAACATCTCAACCAATTCTCCAACGACACTCACATACACACACACACACCGACACACGTGTGCACACGCACGCACAGACGCACACGGACACACACAAACACTCACACACACAAACACTCACACACAGACATACACACACAGACATGCACACACATACATACACACACAGCCACACACGCACACCGACTGACACACACACGCACACTCACAATCATGTACGCACACTGACAGACACACACTCACGCACACCTCCAGACACACACACACACGCGGACACTCACATACACACACAATCATGCACACTCACGCACTCCTACAGACACACACACGCGGACACTCACATACATACACAATCATGCACACTCACGCACTCCTACAGACACACACACACGGGGACATTCACAAACACACACTCAAGCACGCCTACACACACGCACGCCATCACACACACACAAGGCCGCAAGCAACATATAAGAATGCTTTCTTGTGGCGACAAGATAACTTAATGAAACACCAGCTCCAGGAATTTGATTGTGACAATATATGTACCTCTTGAACGAACGGGGCGGTGCGGGGACGCACGTTTTAAATTCATTATAAAGAACAAAATGGGTCAATGCATTTTTTTAAAAACAGGTCTCGTGCAATGGGCTCTTCCTCAAACTTTGTCAATAGTGTCAATCTGTAGATCAACATTGACCTGGTTCACCGATCGCTATGTATCATACTAGGTCTTTTTGGTCACAAAATAAAATCCGGTACAGCTAGTGTGCTGACTGACTCGTGTCGTTGGCCGCAGATCACCTTGACGCCATCCACACTTACTTCCAATTGAGCAGGGCAAGGAAGGACTTGAGCAACGAGTTGGCGCTTTGCTCAATCATTTTCCACAATTTGTCCCTTTTAGTTTTCCAAACCCTCTTTCCTCCTTCCCCAACTTGGAGGCAAGATGATTCTGCTTCGAGCGGAGCCCAAAGAATTCACAGCAATCTTTTGTTTTCTGAACAACTATTATTTGGACTGGAGAGTTGAGATCCGTTGAGACCAATATTAGCAACGTCAAAGAGTATGAGGACTATTCAGATGCTTTTTATTTTGTGTGATTCTTCGGTATTTTTGAAGCTTGTTGTGAGGTTGATATATAAACAAAGGAAATGTTGGTTATTTTGACATTTCTGGTATTACTTTACTGTGAGTTGTAGTGGGTTATGGCGATGTATTCCGACAACCCTCGCCGTCTCTGGCCGGTCTCTCCTCGCGAAAGGTCAGTTCCTCTGAACTCCAAAACGCACTCAGGTTCCTCCAAGTTACCTGGTCGAAGGGCTCTCAGGATCGGTTGGGGGGAAGAATTTAAAGAGTAGGACCTCTGCAGAGAACTTCTCTGTACCATAGAGCCCTCCCCTCCTTCCCCGGCCCCAATCTTGTCCATTGCAGTTCTGCTGGAGAGCAAGCAGTAAGAAGCCCACAGAATGGACCTCTTGGTTGAAGCTGAAGATCCAACTGTGGGACACAGTTCCCAACCGTGAATGATAGCGGAATAAAGGCCCACGGTCTGCGTAAATCAGCATGAAAATCACCAGGAAATTATTTTATTACATTTTAGCAATAATTCCACCCTTAACTCCGAGGTACTGTCGATTGCACAGCTGGAAGGAATTCTAAATATTAGTTTTAGCTGAAAACGTTCACCGTCTTCAAGGTAGACGAGTGGGAACGTCTGGCACGAGATTCCGTGGTGGGTTGTATGATAGGGGCGCCACAGAACAGCTGTAATAGTGGGGGCCACGGCAGAATCTCAACGGCATCTTCGTGCCACCAACTGATGGAAAGAAACTTAGCTCAGTCTGTTGCCCTTTCGGTTAAAAAGTGACTGCCTGATGACTTGTATCGTGCTTTTTATCCCACGCCCCTTCAAAACAGAGGCTCCTCTCCAAAACAGAGGGGGTGGCAGATTTGATTGTGTAGTATCCCTTAACAAACTCTTGTTTTCTCTACATTTCTACTGAATGTCATACATGTCAAATTTGAGAAATTTGTACAGAACCATACAACTGTATTCTCTGAATTAAGTAAAAAAAGAAAAAAAATGTTTGTCAGTGGGGGACATGCGGCTGATGTCCACAAACTATTACTTTTACAATGTTACGTTACAGATTGAAAGGGTTTTTAATTAAATTTAATACCCAAACCTTTATTGTTATTTTCCAAGAAGTCCTCCTATGTGTGTGCTGTATTCCAAAGACAGCTCAAAAATGAAACGAAGAAAACACGTGCCAAAACCAAGCTTAAAGGAAAGAAGTCTGAAGAAGTGTCTCGACCCGAAACGTCACCTTTTCCATCGCTCCATAGACGCTGCCTCGCCCGCTGAGTTTCTCCAGCATTTTTTACCTACCTTCTAAGCTTAAAAGAAATGTATCCCAAAATACTATGATGACAGGTCAGTGGGTATTTTTAAGTTGGAGATTGAAAGATTCTTGATTAGTGCGGGTCTCAGGGGTTATGGGGAGAAGGCAGGAGAATGGGGTTGGGAGGGAAAGATAGATCAGCCATGAATCTTTTTAACACAGAGAGTGGTGAGTCTGTGCAATTTTCTGCCTCAGAGGGCGGTGGATGCCG
Organism: Malacoraja senta; assembly: GCA_038087875.1. Taxonomy (NCBI): domain Eukaryota; kingdom Metazoa; phylum Chordata; class Chondrichthyes; order Rajiformes; family Rajidae; genus Malacoraja; species Malacoraja senta. Next base: position 1,688,697 of record CM075996.1, on the reverse strand, counting down.
GTTCTCTGGATACTTTCAAGAGAGAGCTAGATAGGGCTCTTAAAAATAGCGGAGTCAGGGGATATGGGGAGAAGGCAGGAACGGGGTACTGATTGGGGATGATCAGCCATGAACACATTGAATGGCGGTGCTGGCTCGAAGGGTCGAATGGCCTACTCCTGCACCTATTGTCTATTGGATAAATGGCGGAGTAGTCTTGATGGGCCCAACTCTGCTCCTGGAAGTTATGAATTTATGAATTAATTTAACAAGCTAAAAGACAATGAGCAAGGCTGATTGCATTTATTATGTAAAATAATCCTCAATGCCATATTGGTCTATAACATTTATCATGAGATCAGTAGTTAGTCACTTACGACAAGCTCATTTGCACTGTACTTCGAAGCACAGTCAAATAAAATTCACAAGATCCTGGTTTAATAATCAGTAACTCCGTGCAGGCCATTTCCATTTCATCCACCCCACCCCCCACCTCCTTGCTAGTCCAGTTCCTTCCTAACTCAACTTTAAACTATTCAAAGGTAGACAAAAAGCTGGAGAAACTCCAGCATCTGCAGTTCCTTCTTAAACATTTAAACTATTCAAACACTGTTTTCATAGAAGAAGGGTTCCCAAGACCTCTCACGACCATACATGCGACCCCTGGCGACATGTCGCGGGTGACCTCTCAGGACCATAGGAGACCCTCTCACGACCATCCTGTCGGTATGGTCGTGAGAGGTCTCCAAAGAGTCGTGGCGTCTTTCTGGTCGCCGCTGAATTTTCAACATGTTGAAAATTTCGGCGACCTGTCACGGGTGCCGGCAGTCGCCAGTAAAGGTCGCGTCAGTGGGACAGCCCCTTTATAGGTTACAGCCATCTACGATTTTTGCTGTTTGCCGGGTGGAAGCGTAAGGAATTATCTCATCGAAACATATAAAATCAGTGAAGTGTTTGACAGATTCATTTGTGCCAGGAAGATTTACAAGGGAGATGCCAGAAATGTGAGGTAGAGTACACACATACAGTACAACATGGAGCAGTACAGAAGATAGACACAAAATGCTGGAGTAACTCGGCGGGGCAGGCAGCTTCTCTGGAGAGAAGGAATGGGTGACGTTTCTGAAGGTTCTCGACCCAAAACCGTTCCTTCTCTCCAGAGATGCTGCCTGTCCCGCTGAGTTACTCCAGCTGTTTGTGTCTTATCTCCGGTTGTAACCAGCATCTGCAGTTCCTTCCTACACATTGCAACAGTACAGCACAGGAACAGGCCCTTCGGCCCACAGTGTCCGTGCCGAACATGATGCCAAGTTAGACTAATCTCCTCTGCCTGCACGTGACCCTCCGCTCGCTGCAAAAGCTAGGAATCTTGAGCAAAGCTGTCTGTACGGAGTTTGCGCGTTCTCCCCGTGACCTGCGTGGGTTTTCTCCGGGTGCTCCGGTTTCCCTCCCACACTCCAAAGTCGTGCAGGTATGTAGGTTAACTGGCTTCGGTAAAAATAGTAAATTGTCCCCGATTATGTAGGATAATGCCCGTGTGCGGGGATCGCTGGTCGGCACGGACTCGGAGAGGGGCTGAAGGGCCTGTAGTGCTGTATCTCTGTACTAAACTAAAATAAACCAAAGGGGATAAATTATGTTGGGTAGGCAGCGTCAGAGAAGATAGAAACAGTTCATGTTTCAGTTCAATGGCATCTTGCTAAACGTTATCTAATGACGACAATTCCAGCTCTACCTGTTTTTATTTAGTTTAGTTTAGAGATAGAGCGCGGAAACAGGCCCTTCGGCCCACCGAGTCCGCGCAGACCTGCGATCCCCGCACACTAACACTATCCTACTACACATACAAGGGACAATTTACACACACACACCAAGCCAATCAACCTACAAACCTGTACGTCTTTGGAGTGTGGGAGGAAACCGGAGATTATGGGGAAAACCTACACGGTCACGGGGAGAACGTGCAAACTCCGCACAGACAGCACCCGCAGTCGGGATCGAACCCGGGTCTCTGGCGCTGTGAGGCAGCAGCTCTACCCGCTGCGCCAGAGAAATATTGAATACGATGTAACAGGTCATTTCCATCTTACAAGTGGTTTGTAAATGAATCTTTGCAGTGAAGGGCGAGGATGAAGTGGCAGAGATACGGGAAAAGTCAGGATGGGGTGGTGGGGTGGGGGGGTTAACGGAAGCAGACAAAATGGACGGAGTGGTGAAATTAAAGTTGGACAAGTGTACAGATTGTTTGCTCCGGGTTGTTGAATCAAGGGGGAGCTGAGGGCGTCGTGATTCCTCAGGTGAAGATCTTCCAAAGAAGCCACCCTTTGAATTGGAAGGTTGTTCTCGTAACTCAAAGATAGGTACAGCACGGAAACAGGCCCTTCACCCCAACCCATCCATGCTATCCCTGTTTTTTATTGAATACGATTGAGTCGCGTGAGAATCACGCAGGCATCCAGCTCCACCTGCCCCCCTCTCATTCCCAATCTGACCTTTCTGTCCTGGGCCTCCTCCACTGTCAGAGTGAGGCCCAACGCAAATTGGAGGAGCAGCGCCTCATATTTCGCTTACACCCCAGCGGTATGAACATTGACTTCTCTAACTTCAGGTAGCCCCTTGCTTTCCCTCTCTCTTCATCCCCCCCACCACCCTTCCCAGTTCTCCCACTATTCCCACTGTCTCCGACTACATTCTATCTCTGTCCCGCCCCCTCCTCTGGCATCAGTCTGAAGAAGGGTCTCGACTGGAAACGTCACCAATTCCTTCTCTCCACAGATGCTGCCTGACCCGCTGAGTTACTCCAGCATTTTGTGTCTACCTGAGTCTACCTATCTTTGATCGGGCTTTGCTGACTTTACTTTGCACTAAACGTTCTCCCACTAGTCCCACTGTCTCCGACTACATTCTATCTCTGTAGCTATACACTACATACGCTGTAAATGGCTCAATTATAATCATGTATTGTCTTTCTGCTGGTGTGATAGCCTGCAACAAAAGATTTTCACTGTACACCTGACAATAAACTAGACAGTGCAGGAGGCTGAGCTGTGAACTTATAGAGGTGCATAAAATCTTTAGAATTTAGAGATACAGCGTGGAAACAGGCCTTTCGGCCCACCGAGTCCACACCGTCCAGCGATCCCCGCACACCAACACTATCCTGCACACACTAGGGACAATTTACAATTTTACGGAAGGCAATTAACCTACAAACCTGCACGTCTTTGGACTGTGGGGGGGAACTGGAGCACCCGGAGAAAACCCACGCGGTCACGGGAGAACGTACAAACTCCGTGCAGACAGCGCCCGTAGTCGGGATCGAACCCGGGTCTCAGGTGCTGTGCGGCAGCAACTCTACCGCTGCACCACCCTGCCGCCTGAAACCATGATGGGAATAGAGGTGGGTGAATTTTTCCAGGGTAGAGGAAAGAAGAACTAGAGGGCATACATGCATAGATACATAGAAAATAGGTGCAGGAGTAGGCCATTCGGCCCTTCGAGCCTGCACCGCCATTCAATATGATCATGGCTGATCATCCAACTCAGAATCCCGTACCTGCCTTCTCTCCATACCCCCTGATCCCCTTAGCCACAAGGGCCACATCTAACTCCCTCTTAAATATAGCCAATGAACTGGCCTCAACTACCCTCTGTGGCAGAGAATTCCACAGATTCACCACTCTCTGTGTGAAAACGTTTTTCCTCAGGTTTAGGTTTAAGGTGAGAGGAGAATGATTTAATAGGAAGCTGCGATCTATGGAGGGATATGGATCACTTGGCATCATGTTCAGCACGGATATTGTGGGCCGAAGGGCCTGTTCGTGTGTTGTCCTATGTTAAACTTTCTAACTGCACACCCTCCTTCCTTAAATTCTGCCTCCGTTTCAGGTCATGGCCATTATTGGATTATTTCTCCCTCAACTTGCTGAGAAAATTATGAATTCTTACATGAAGAAGAAGCGATATCGTGAATAATTTAAAACGCTATTTCTTCACTGTCAATAAATTTTTAATCTTTGGAAATTAACGGGATGAATAGGTGACATTCAGATGTAATCGTATTCACACCACCAGAAAATGAACTGGGCCAGTGGCCATAATACCGTGGTCTTAACAGTGGACCAAAGACTGGGAATGTGTCACTGATGCCTCAAGGACTTCTCAGGTTGTAAATGGCCTGGATAGAGAGGACATTCTCCTCGCCGTAACCTTTGATGCCCTTACTAATTAATCACCACTTTAAAAATACCCATTGAATTCCCAATCAATTCCACAGATTCACCACCCTCCTATCTCCATTCAAAAGGGATATCCTGTTATTGTAAGGCCATGCCCTCCGGTCCTAGACTCTCCCACTAATGGAAACATTGTCTCCACATCCAATCTAACCAGGCCTTCCATTGAAGATAGACACAAAAAGCTGGAGTAACTCAACAGGACAGGCACTTTCACTTTAAAGTTATGTCCTCTAATATTATGTCCTCTAATATTTGATATTTCCATCCTGAGAAAAAGTTCTGACTGTCCATTCTATCTATGTCTCTCGAACTTTTATATACTTACTGGACCAAGTGGGACCCATTGGGTCCCTGTCACACGGGAGGCCTGGTCCCCCAACGCAACCCGTTCCCCAAGGCAATATTCCACCACTCACCCATAGCCCCCACGGGAGGCCTGATCCCCCAACGCAACCCGTTTCCCAAGGCAATATTCCACCACTCACCCGTTTCTCCAACACAACCCGTTCCCCCAAACGCAATATTCCACCACTCACCCATAGCCCCCACGGGGAGGCCTGATCCCCCAACACAACCCGTTCCCCAACGCAATATTCCACCACTCACCCATAGCCCACATCTGCGCAGGGGCTGCTCATTTCGCCTTATTCACCCTCCCTCATTTTTAAACTTTAAAAAAAATGCAATTGCACTCGCTAGGGCTAGAAGGACTCAGTGTACTTGGATAGCAACAGGGCTACAATCAGGGAATAAGCGAAACACAGTTGTTTTTATTTCAAAGTTTTGTCAGATATTTGAACATTTTCATTAATAACTCGAGAAATAAAGCATGAAATATTCAGATAAGTAGTTTTGGACTCCACGGGATAAATCTCTACCGGAATATGTAACGGTTTTATTGTTACCATGTCATTTTTTCGAGAAGATGTGATTACAAACAAACGCACAAACACACACACACACACATACATCCAAGATCAGAATTTTAATATGTATATGATATGATATCAGTTTAGTTTAGTTTAGTTTGATTTAGTTTAGTTTCATTTAATTTAGTTTAGTTTAGAGATACAGTGCGGAAACAGGCCCTTCGGCCCACCGAGTCCGTGCCGACCAGCGATCATCCCAAACACCAGTTCTATCCAACACACCAGGGACAATTTACAGAAGCAGATTAACCTAACGGCTTTCGCACGTCTTTGGGACGTGGGAGGAAACTGGAGCACCCGGAGAAACCCCACGCAGGTCACAGGGAGAACGTACAAAATAGGTGCAGACAGCACCCCTAGTCAGGATCGAACCCGGGTCTCTGGCGCTGTGAGGCAGCAACTCTACCGCTGTGCAACCGTGCCACCTCTGGTTTCCCCTCAGCCTCTGACAACTCCAGAGAAAAGAGCAATCTATATCGTCAGAGACGAGGCAGGGATGTTTCTCTGGCAGGTTTTGCTCCCACACCAGACGACCGGAGATTCGCTTCATGTTGGGTCCACTTGTTCTTTGACGTGCGTGTCTGGTTAAGTCACAGCCTCCGGGAGCAAGCTGAAAGAAGATAAATTAATCCCCGCACCGCCTGGGCTGGCGCTCCATGGTCTCCGCACACCGCAGCTGCAAAACACCATCAATATTTTAACAATCAAAACCAAATACAATACATCAATGGTGCCCACATCTCGACCGCTCTCGGCTGCCTTCACCCAGTGAAGAGATGCAAGAGGGAAGCGGGCATTTTGAAATGAGTACTAGCAAGCCCAAGGGGCATCTCACATCCCCCCCAGTGTTCGACATAATACATGGTGAACTTCTCAGCTTTCAGCTGGAATGCATATGTTGCCAAGAGCGTTGCTTCAGGGAAAAGCTTGTGCAGGTAGGGTCTATGCTCATTGGTCTTCATCAGTCAGAGTAATGAATGTAGAAGTCGGGAGGTCAATGGTGCAGTTGTATAAGCCGTTGGTGAGGCCACATTTAGACTATTGTGTTCCGTTCCGGGCACCATGTTATAGGAAAGATGTTGTCAAGCTGGAAAGGGTACAGAGAAGATTTACAAGGATATTGCCTGGGCTATAGGGAGAGGTTGAGTAGGCTAGGTTTCTATTCATTGGAGCGCAGGAGGATGAGGGGTGATCTTATAGAGGTGTATAAAATCATGAGAGGAATAGATCGGGTAGATGCACAGAGTCTCTTGCCCAGAGTAGGGGAATCGAGGACCAGAGGACATGGGTTTAAGGTGAAGGGGAAAAGATTTAATATGAATCTGAGGGGTAGCTTTTTCACACAGAGGGTGATGGGTGTATGGAACGAGCTGCCAGAGGAGGTAGTTGAGGCAGTGACTATCCCAGCATTTATGAAACAGTTAGACAGGTACATGGATAGGACTGGTTTGGGGAGATATGGACCAAGCGCGGGCAGGTGGGACTAGTGTAGCTGGGACATGTTGGTCGGTGTGGGCAGGATGGGCCGAAGGGCCTGTTTCCACGCTGAATCACTCTATGGCTCTATTTCAGAAGAACAAGAGGTGATTGTATTGAGATGCAGGGTTGTGAGGGAGTGTGAGGTTAGATACAGACGAGGGAATGGTGAATCAAGGGCCATCTTGCAGTGAGCATCTTTTAGTTTCGTTTTTTTTTAGTTTGGAGATACAACGTGGAAAGAGGCCCTTCAGCCCATCGAGTCCGTGCCGACCAGCGATCCCTGTACAATAACACTAGAGACAATTTTTATTTATTTATACCAAGCTAATTAACCTACAAACTTGGGAGTGTGTGGGAGGAAACCGGAGATCTTGGAGAAAACCCACGCAGGTCACGGGGAGAACGTACAAACTCCGTACAGACAGTACACGTGACAATAAACAAAATTAAACTAACCTCAATTAAACTAGAACTAAACTAAAGGTAGAGACAAAATGCTGGAGTAACTCAGTGGGTCATAGAAACATAGAAACATAGAAAC
>CM075996.1:1666013-1681331 GCA_038087875.1 Malacoraja senta | reverse complement strand
ACCACAGTCTAAGAATAAAGGGGAAGGCATTTAAAACTGAGATGAGAAAAAAATTGTTTCACCCAGAGAGTTATGAATTTGTGGAATTCTCTGCCACAGAAGGCAGCAGAGGCCAATTCACTGGATGGATTTAACAGAGAGTTAGATAGAGCTCTAGGGGCTAGTGGAATCAAGGGGTATGGGGAGAAGGCAGGCACGGGTTACTGATTGTGGATGATCAGCCATGATCACAATGAATGGCGGTGCAGGCTCGAACTTCAGAACTTCTGGACTTTCAGAAGGCTTTCGACAAGGTCCCACATGAGAGATTAATATACAAACTTAAAGCACACGGTATTGGGGGTTCAGTATTGATGTGGATAGAGAACTGGTCCTTTTCAGAATGGCAGGCAGAGAATAGTGGGGTACCGCAAGGCTCAGTGCTGGGACCTCAGCTATTTACAATATATATATTAATGATCTGGATGAGGGAATTGAATGCAACATCTCCAAGTTTGCGGATGACACGAAGCTGGGGGGGCAGTATTAGCTGTGAGGAGGGTGCTAGGAGGCTGCAAGGTGACTTGGATAGGCTGGGTGAGTGGGCAAATGCATGACAGATGCAGTATAATGTGGATAAATGTGAGGTTATCCACTTTGGTGGCAAAAACAGGAAAGTAGACTATTACCTGAATGGTGGCCGATTAGGAAAAGGGGAGATGCAACGAGACCTGGGTGTCATGGTACACCAGTCATTGAAAGTGGGCATGCAGGTGCAGCAGGCAGTGAAGAAAGCGAATGGTATGTTAGCATTCATAGCAAAAGGATTTGAGTATAGGAGCAGGGAGGTTCTACTGCAGTTGTACAGGGTCTTGGTGAGACCGCACCTGGAGTATTGCGTACAGTTTTGGTCTTCTAATCTGAGGAAGGACATTCTTGCCATAGAGGGAGTACAGAGAAGGTTCACCAGACTGATTCCTGGGATGTCAGGACTTTCATATGAAGAAAAACGATAGACTCGGCTTGTACTCGCTAGAATTCAGAAGACTGAGGGGGGATCTTATAGAAACTTACAAACTTCTTAAGGGGTTGGACAGGCTAGATGCAGGAAGATTGTTCCCGATGTTGGGGAAGTCCAGAACAAGGGGTCACAGTTTAAGGATAAAGGGGAAATCTTTTACGACTGAGATGAGAAAAACATTTTTCACACAGAGAGTGGTGAATCTGTGGAACTCTCTGCCACAGAATGTAGTTGAGGCCAGTTCATTGGCTATATTTAAGAGGGAGTTAGATGTGGGCCCTTGTGGCTAAAGGGATCAGGGGGTATGGAGAGAAAGCAGGTACATGATACTGAGTTGGATGATCAGCCATGATCACATTGAATGGCGGTGCAGGCTCGAAGAGGGCCGAATGGCCTACTCCTGCACCTATTTTCTATGTTTCCATGTTTCTATTAGGGGGTATTAGGTACAGAGTTTGGACAGACTTGGAATATTCTCCCTGGAACACTCGAGAGTTGAGAGGAGACCTGATGGAACTGTGCACAATTATGAGAGGCAGGGGTAAGTTAGACAGTCAGAACTTTACCCCAGGGTGGAAACATCAAATACTAGAGGTCACGCCTTTAAGGTGGGAAGGACAAAGTTTAAAGGAGTAATTTGAGCTGAGGGTGGTGGGTGCCTGGAACGCACTGCCAGGGGTGGTGGTGGAGGCAGATATGGTCCTGATAATTAAGAGGCTTTTAGATAGGCAGAGGATGCATTCTCGGCAAGTTGGGCCGAAGGGCCAGTTTTTACACTGTATCACTCTAAGACTTTCATACTTCAGATTCCGTGAAGCCCTGGCCAAATACACCAGGAAGGCGAGATGTCCCCTGGCAAGATAATCGTGGCAACCCTCTCCATGGTGAAGCCCTCTGTGGTAGCCGCACGGCAAGGGCAAAGGGCAGCTTGTTCACTTAGCTGGGCAAAATGGATAGACTAATGGAAACATTAGTTTTGGGTTTATTGTCATCTGCATGGGCACGGTGCAGCAAAAACCTTGCTTACAGCAGCGTCAGAGGCACATGGATTCAGATAACACATAAAAACACAAATTATACATAAAATGCAAATAAAAAATGATGCTATGCGGCCAAAAACACAGACTGCGCAGAAAAAAACCCAGACCTGCTTGCAAGATCACAACTAGAAAGTTAGAGAGGTCTGTGGTGGAATGAGAGGCAGTCTGGTGTAGGAATTGTCACTTCGAACTCCAGGCTCCTCTCCCAATCTCTGTGCTGTCTGTGTGGAGTTTGCACGTTCTCCTGTAGAGCGTAGCGGTGGAGCTGCTGGCTTGCAGCGCCAGAGACCCGGGTTCGATCCTGACTACGGATTCTGTCTGCACAGAGTTTGCACGTTCTCCCTGTGACCACGTGGGTTTCCTCTGGGTGCTCCGGTTTCCTCCCACATCCCAAAGACGGTGAGTTGGCTTCTGTAAATTGTCCCTAGTGTGTGTAGGATAGAACGAGTGTGCGGGGATCGCAGGTTGGCGTGGACTCAGTATGGATATCACCTAAGGGCCTGTTTTCACGCTGTATCTCTAAACTAAATAACATCAGCGTACAACAGTGTGGATGTTATCAGACTGCTGTTTGTGAGTAATTATCTGTCACTTTTCCAAGACTGCAGTGTTTTCGAAGATGCAGCTGAGCTGGAAAATACCTTAGAGAGTTCCAGTGTAGGAATGAACTGCGGATGCTGGTTTACACCGAAGATAGACACGAAATGCTGGAGCAACTCAGCGGGTCAGGCAGCATCTCTGGAGAGAAGGAATGGGTGACGTTTCAAGTCGAGACGTTCAGAACGTCATCCATTCTTTCTCTCCAGAGATGCTGCCTGTCCTGCTGAGTTACTCTGGCATTTTGTGGGGGAAATCTTTTAGGACCGAGATGAGAAAAACATTTTTCACACAGAGAGTGGTGAATCTCTGGAATTCTCTGCCACAGATGATAGTTGAGGCCAGTTCATTGGCTATATTTAAGAGGGAGTTAGATGTGGCCCTTGTGGCTAAAGGGATCAGGGGGTATGGAGAGAAGGCAGGTACAGGATACTGAGTTGATCATATTGAATGGCGGTGCAGGCTCAAAGGGCCGAATGGCCTACTCCTGCACCTATTTTCTATGTTTCTATGTTTCTATGTGCCTACCTTTGGACAATAGACAATCGACGCAGGAGTAGGCCATTCGGCCCTTCGAGCCAGCACCGCCATTCATTGTGATCATAGCTGATCATCCCCAATCAGTAGGTAGACATAAATGCTGGAGAAACTCAGCGGGGGAGGCAGCATCTATGGTCAAGACCCGAAATGTCGCCTATTTCCGTCGCTCCATAGATGCTGCCTCCCCCGCTGAGTTTCTCCAGCATTTATGTCTACCCTCGATTTTCCAGCATCTGCAGTTCTTTCTTAAACATCCACAATCAGGACCCCGTTCCTGCCTGTGGATAATTAGACATGTTTTAGAGCGTTCCAGCATGGTGGAAGTCACTGCAGACATAGCCAGAGGGGGCTGCGTGGTGTTGGAGAAGTGAGACGGTCACTGCCTTAGGGCAGGAGCGGGTCAGTCTGAAGAAGGATCTCGAAACGTCACCAATTCCATCTCTCCAGAGATGCTGCCTGTCCCGCTGAGTTACTCCGGCATTTTGTGCCTATCTTTGGGCATAAAGAAGAACGAGTGCATAGTAAATGGTTAATTCCCAACTCACCAAAAATCTACTTGGCCGCCGGGCACAAAGACCATAACCATTGGGTACGAATAGCCGGTTGCCTTGGAGACAGTGGAACCAATCGGTTGCTTGTGAAACTCATTTTGCAACTTACCATGGTTGTGGAGAGACAGGAAACACAATCAGCTGTGGGACAGGGGAACGGTTTGACACATGCTTTTTTCTCCACTGAATTATTTACATTTTATGCGCCACAAGGTTAGCGAAATAAAATAAAAAAATTATTATTCTCAAGGTGTGAATGTGGAGACACAACATGTTGGCAACAGCTTAAACTGCGCCCAACCTCCCCTCCCTGCATCAATATTCACATCTTACAGTCCTACTGCGGCTTGGTGCTTGTATGCTGGAGCTACTGGGATCAACAATGCTGGAGCCCCCCCCTCCCCGCTCCCCCCTCCCTCTCCTCTCCCCTCCCCTCACCCCTCTCCCCTCTCCCCTCTCCCCTCCTCCCTCTCCTCCTTCTCCTCTCCCCTCCCCCCTCTACCCTCCCCTCCCCCTCTCCCCTCCCCTCCCCCCTTCCCTCCCTCCTCATCTCCCCACCCCCCCTCTCCCCTCCCCCCTCTTCCCTCCCTCCCCCTCTTCCCTCCCTCCCCCTCCTTCCTCTCCCCTCCCCTCCCCTCACCCCTCTCCCCTCTCCCCTCTCCCCTCTCCCCTCTCCCCTCCTCCCTCTCCCTCCCCTCCTCCCTCTCCCCTCCCCCTCACCCCTCTCCCCCTCCCCTCCCCCTCTCCCCTCTCCCCTCCCCCTCTCCCCTCCTCCCTCTCCCCTCCCCTCCTCCCTCTCCTCCCTCTCCTCTCCCCTCCCCTCCCCCCTCTCCCCTCCCCTCCCCCCTTCCCTCCCTCCTCTTCTCCCCTCCCCCCCTCTCCCCTCCCCGCTCTCCCCTCCCCCCTCTTCCCTCCCTCCCCCTCTTCCCTCCCTCCCCCTCTACCCTCCCCCTCCCCCCCTCCCTCCTCCTCTCCTCTCTGCCCTCCCCCTCTACCCTCCCCCCTCTCCCCTCCCCCTCTCCCCTCCCCCCTCTCCCCCCACCCAAACATGTCTACCCTCAGAACCATGACACCCAGCCTAATATTTAATCCTTTCACACACTGGAAACATGAACGGGCCATTCAATGCCGACATAGAACCTAGAACAGGTGGTGCAGCGGGTAGAGCTGCTGCCTCACAGTGCCAGAGACGCAAGTTCGATCCTAACTACAGGTGCTGTCTTTATGGAGTTCGCACGTTCTCCCTGTGACTGCGTGTGTTTCCTCTGGGATCTCCGGTTTCCTCCCACAATCCAAAGACGGACAGGTTTGTTGGCTAATTGGCTCAGTAAAAATTGTAAATTGTCCCTAGTGTGTGTAGGATAGTGTTAGTGTGTGGGGATCGCTGGTCGGCACTGACTCAGTGGGCCGAAGGGCCTGTTTCCACGTTGTATCTCTAAACTAATCTAAACTAACTAATAGGAACAGGCCCTTTGCCCCACAATGACTGACTTTAGACTTCGGAGGTACAGCACGAAAACAGGCCCATCGGCCCATCGAGTCCATGCTGACACTAGCTCCATCCCACTCACCAGGGACAATTTACAGAAGCTAATTAACCTACAAATCTGGGCGTCTTTGGAGTGTGGGAGGAAACTGGAGCACCCGGAGAAAATGCACGTGGTCACGGGGAGAACGTACAAACTCCCTACAGACAGCACCCGTAGTCAGGATTGAACCGGGGTATCTGGCGCTGTGAGGCAGCAACACAGAAATTAGAACCAACCTCTACAGATGAGCCGTACGAAGCATTTTATGGGGATGCACCACAGCACGGGTTGGGAACAGCTCCGTCCAAAACCGCAAGAATTTGCCGAGAATTGTGGACGCAGCCCAGACCATCACACACACACACACAAACCAACCTCCCTTCCATCGACTCCATCTACACCTCACGCTGCCTCGGCAAGGCCAGCAGCATCATCAAGGACCAGTCACACCCCGTCCACTCCCTCTTCTCCCCTCTCCCATCAGACAAGAGGTACAGAAGTGTGAAAACGAACACCTCCAGATTCAGGGGCAGTTTTCTTCCCGGCTGTTATCGGGCAACTGAACCGTCTTCTCACCAACTACTTCTTTGGAGACTGAACCATCTTTAATCGGACTTTATCTTGCACTAAATGTTTGTTCCCATTATCTTTTATCTGTACACTGTAGGTAGCTCGATTGTAATCATGTATTGTCTTTCCGCTGACTGGATAGCACGCAACAAAAACCTTTCACTGTACCTCGATACACGGGACAGTAAACTGAACTGAATTAAAAGGGTTTTAGCTATTTGGAAATCTCGGGCAAACATGAATTGTATGCTCTGGACCATCGGAGGTTGAGGGGAGACCTGATATAAGTATCTAAAAATGATGAGAGGCATAGGTAGGGCAGGTAGTCAGAACTTTTTTTTCCCAGGGTGGCAATGTCAAGGATCAGAGGTAGAGAGACAAAGTTGAAAGGAGATGTGTGGGGGAAGTTTTTTACACAGAGAATGGTGGGTGCCTGAAACATGCTGTTATGAGTGGTGGTGGGGGCAGGTACAATAGTGGCATTTAAGAGGCTCTTAGATAGGCACGTGGAGATGCAGGGAATGGAGGGACATGGATCGCGTGCAGGCAGAGTGGATTATGGCGGCACGTTGGCGCAGCGGTAGAGTTGCCGCCTTACGGCACTTACAGCGCCAGAGACCCCGGGTTCCATCCTGACTACGGGTGCTGTCTGTACGGAGTTTGCACGTTCTCCCCGGTACCTGCGTGTGTTTTCTCCGAGATCTTCGGTTTCCTCCCACGCCCCAAAGACGTGCAGGTTTGTGGGCTAATTGGCTTGGTGTAAATGTAAAATTGTCCCTAGTGTGTGTGTGTGTGTGAGATAGTGTTAATGTGCGGGGATCGCCGGTCGGTGCGGACTCGGTGGGCCGAAGGGCCTGTTTCCGTGCTGTATCTCTAAAACTAAAACTAATTGGTACAGTAGGTAGACACAAAAAGCTGGAGTAACTCAGCGGGTCAGGCAGCATCTCTGGAGAGAAGGAATTGGTGACGTTTCGGGTCTTGACCAGAAACATCACCCATCCCTTCTCTCTGGAGATGCTGCCTGACCCGCTGAGTTACTCCAGCTTTTTGTGTCTACCTTCGATTTTACCAGCGTCTGCAGTTCTTTCTTACGACTAATTAGTATAGTGTTTGGCATGGACCTTGTGGGCCGAAGGGCATGTGTGTTCCATCATTGCAGTGACTCACTGGATCAGAGGGCCCCACCAGAACACTAATGTGGGCGCAGCCCTGTAACAGTGACACTCACAGGAGTAGCTACGCCATGGAGTGTTGCCTCAGCCTCTGCCAGCTACTCCCACATCCCCTGCGTTAATTACGTTTAAAATAGGACTTACTGTCAGCGACACATTGCGATGGCCCGCCGGAGTTTACCGAGCCAGACTCCGTCAGAGAGTTAGACTAACCATCCAGCAAGGAGGAGTTTGAATGAACATTAATATGGATCACCAACTGCTTGGAAACGTCCACAGCCTGTTTGTATGGGGTTCTGAAGGCAAGACTAATTCTCCTTAAGATTACGTTAAGATCATTCTCATCCCCGAGTCTGGAGAGTTGGACCTGGGCCTTTATCCCACCAAGAATAATGAAAGGCATAGATAGAGTGGATGTGGAGAGGATGTTTCCACTGGTGGGAGAGTCTAGGACCAGAGGTCACAGCCTCAGAATTAAAGGGCGCTCTTTTAGAAAGGAGATGAGGAGGAACTTCTTAAGTCAGAGGGTAGTTCATTCTGTGGAATTCTCTGCCTCAGAGGGCGGTGGAGGCAGGTTCTCTGGATACTTTCAAGAGAGAGCTCAAGTCAAGTCAAGTCAATTCGTCACTCTTTTAAGAGCTCGATAGGGCTCTTAAAAATAGCGGAGTCAGGGGTTATGGGGAGAAGGCAGGAACGGGGTACTGATTGGGGATGATCAGCCATGATCACATTGAATGGCGGTGCTGGCTCGAAGGGCCAAATGGCCTACTCCTGCACCTATTGTCTATTGTCTATTAATCTGTGGAACTCATTGTGACAGAGGGCTGTGGAGGCCAAGTCGGTGGATATTTTTAAGGCAGAGATTAGAACAGGTGTCAAGAGTTATGGGGAGAGGGCAGGAAAATGGGGTCAGGTGGCAGAGATCAGCCATGATTGAATGGCGGAGTGGACCCGATGGGCCGAATGCCCTAATTCTGCTCCTAAAACTTGTGAACGCGAGCCAACTACCAGGTAAACTGGAATTGGAGCTATCTGGTAGAAGTTTACAACCCTCCAGAACCGCCCTTGAGATCGTTATTAACCCACCAAATGCAAAAAAAATATTTGGAGGCTTGTAAAACTCTAACCTAATCCCTAAAAACCCAAATCTTGGAAACAGTATATGTGTATGAGTGTGTGAGTATTTGTGTATATATATATATACACACACTGAACTTTTTTTTTCTCGTTTATGATATTTTTACAGTGTACTATGTTTACACATTCTGTTGTGCTGCCGCCAGGGACTAGTTTGAATTGGAATTCACCTCCGATACCTGGCAACAACCTACAACAGCACCTACCACAACCTACGACACCTGGCGACAATCTACGACAGCAAAAATTGTCTCCACTTTCGCCGAAAAATCTTTCAACATGTTGAAAGTTTTGCGGAAGTCAGCTGTAGTCGCCCAAAAAATCGCCTAAGTGGGACAGGCCCATAAGAATGTCATTGTTCTATCTGGGACACATGAGAATAAAACACTCTTGACTCTTGACACCCATCATCTGGGGGCAGAGAAACAGACCATCCATCACCTCTGACAGAGGGTGGGATGGACGTTCATGGCCATAAGTTCTAGGAGCAGAATTAGGCCATTCGCCCCATCAAGTCTACTCTGCCATTCACTCATGGCTGATTTATCTCTCCCTCCCAACCCCATTCTCCTGCCTTCTCCCCGTAACCCCTGACACCCGCACTGATCAAGAGTCTGTCCATCTCTGCCTTAACGATATCTATTGACTTGGTATTGCTGAGGTTTGTTGGGCTGATTAAGTTGGATAGGGTAGGCAGGAGAGATTGACCAGGATGTTACCTGGGCTTGTGGGCTGGAGTTACAGGGAGAGGTTGGACAGGCTGTGACTTTGTTCTCTGGAGCGTAGGAGGCTGAGGGGTGACCTTACAAGATCATGAGGGGCACGGATAAAGTTGAACGCTCACAGTCTTTTCCCCAGGGTAGAGGATTCTAAAACTAGAGGGCGCAGGCTTAAAGTGAGGGAGGAGAGATTAAAGAGGGACCTCAGAGGCAACCTTTTCACTCAGAGGGTAGACGGTATCTTGAACGAGCTGCCAGAGGAAGCTATAGAAGTGGTTACAATTACAATTTTAAAGACATTTGGTCAACCGGATGTAGATGTAGGAATGGTCAAAGTAAAGCCATTTTCCTTCAGTGTTATAGTAGTACGTGAAGTGCTTTTTACGTAGACAAAGTGGCATGCTGGCGCGATGGGTAGAGCTGCTGCCCCACAGCGCCATGGACCTCAGTTTGATCCTGATTACGGGTGCTGTCTGTGCGGAGTTTGCATGATCTTCTGGTGACCGCGTGGGTTTCCTCCGTGTGCTCCGGTTTCCTCCCACATCCCCAAAACGTGCGGGTTTGTAGGTTAATTGGCCCTCTGTAAAATTGCGTAGGGAGTGGATGAGAAAGTGGGATAACATGGAACGGGCGATCGATGGTCGGCCTGGATGCGGTGGGCCGAAGGGCCTGTTTCCGTGCTGTATCTTTTCGATCAGTCGGAGGGTTCACTGCAGAGGCCCCGTGCACAGTCACTGCCTGAGCGATGTTGCTCAACATGCTAGCTGGTGATTCTACAAGGCCTTACAACCGTTGTCGGGGAAAGCGTTGCTAAGCAACAAGATCTCGGCCCTTTCTCTCCACGCTGAATTCAGAGCCTCATCGATAAAGGAACGCGAGGACGTTTGTGGGAAAGATGTTGACGAGCGACGGGAATACTCGCCTTATCCCAGCAGACCAGTACCGGGCATCCACAGTGGAGAAACAGGCCATTCGGCCCAAACACTCCATGCTGGAACACATCTGCGTCATCTGCCATAGGTGGTGGTGATGTTACCTCGCTCCTCGATGGTGCGTGTGGTGTAGGGGGTACCGGGGTACAGATGGCGAAGAGAGTTCCAGGAATGAAATGGCAGCGGGTAGAGTCGCTGCCTCACGCCGCCAGAGACCCCGGTTCGATCCTGACCTCGGGTGCTGTCTGTGTGGAGTCTGCACGTTTCTCCCTGTGACCGCGTGGGTTTACTCCGGGTGCTCCGGCTTCCTCCCACATCCCAAAGACGTGCGGGTTTGAAGGCTAAATGGCCCTCTGTAAATTGTGTCCTAGTGCGTAGGGAGTGGATGAGAAAGCAGGATAGCATAGAACTAGTGTAACCGGGTACTCGATGGTCAGCATGGACTTGGTGGGCCGAAGGGCCTGTTTCCATGCTCTATCACTAAACTAAACTAAACAGCGTCAAGCATTAAATGATGGATTTTTTAAGTAGCTGCATACCTAGCAAATCAATCTAAAACATTGGAAAAATCTTACCGATCATTTAAATCTGGTGCTGTCCAACACATCCCTCTCATTGGATACTCAAGGAACTGCAGATGCTGCAACCTTGAGCAAAAAACAAAGTGCCGGAGTAACGGTGGGTCAGGCAGCATCTGAGTTCATTGGCTGGCATGGACTCAGTGGGCCGAAGGGCCTGTTTCCGTGCTGTATCTTTCAATCAATCGATTAAACACAGTGGTGAATCGGACAGTACCCTAGCTAATGGAAGGACTGATGATGAAAGGGCAGTAACGCCATCATCCAAGTATCATCAAGGGTGGAAAATGATGCCAAGTTTAACTAATCTCCTCCGCCTCCACGTGATCCGTATTCCTGCACTCCCCGCATATCCATGTGCCCCCATCTACACTTCACGCTGCCTCAGAAAAGCAGTCAACATCATCAAAGAAAGACACAGTGCTGGAGTAACTCAGCGGGTCAGGCAGCATGTCTGGAGAACATGGATAGGTGACGTTTTGGGGCAAGACACGTTTTTTCAACATAATCAAAGTCTTGTCCCACCCCGGTCATTCCCTTCTTCTCCCCGCACCACCAGACTCAGGAACAGCTTCTTCCCCTCTGTTATCAGGCTTCTGAACGGCCCTTCCATAAGCTGGGGTACTGTCCGATTCACCTCGACCCCAATGCGGACATTGGACTTTGTCTGTGAAACTGATGCGCCACAATGCTGAGAACTATATTCTGCACTCTGTATCTTCCCCTTTGCTCTACCTGTGGGCTTAAGTTTGACGTAATTGTATTTACGTATGGTGTGTCTGATCGGCTTGGATAGCCTTCAGTTCTTCAACCCCACCCCCACCCTCAACTTTCAGTCTGAAGAAGGGCCCCGACCCAAAACATCTCCCAGCCTTTCTCTCCAGAGATGCTGCCTGACCCGCTGAGTTACTCCAGCACTTTGTGTCTATCTTAGGTGGATGTGGAAAGGCTGTTTCCACTAGTGGGAGAGACTAGGGTCAGAGGTCGCAGCCTCAGAATTAAAGGACGTTCCTTTAGGAAGGAGATGAAGAGGAATTTCTTTAGTCAGAGGGTGGTGAATCTGTGGAATTCATTGCCACAGACGGCTGTCGAGTCCATGTCAATGGATGTTTTTAAGACGGAGATCGACAGATTCTTGATTAGTAAGGGTGTCAAGAGTTATGGGGAGAAGTCTGGAGAATGGGGTCATCGGGGAAAGATAGATCAGCCATGATTGAATGGTGGGGTAGACTTGGTGGACCGATTGGCCTAATTCTGCTCCTATCACTTATGACCTTATGAAGACAAACTCAAGTACAATGGGTAGAGCAAAGGATAAGATGCAGAGTGCAGAATTGTGGGCCGAAGGGCCTGTTTCTGTGCTGTACTGTGGCACGTACATTAAGAGAGTGGATATAGAACATAGGTAGACAAAAATGCTGGAGAAACTCAGCGGGTGCAGCAGCATCTATGGAGCGAAGGAAATAGGCAACGTTTCGGGCCGAAACCCTTCTTCAGACTGATGGGGGGTGGGGAGAAGAAAGGAAAAAGGCGGAGGAGGAGCCCAAGGGCTGAGGGATGGGAGGAGACAGCCCGAGGGTTGAGGAAGCGGAGGAGACAGCAAGGGTTAACAGAATTGGGAGAATTCAATGTTCATGCCCCCAGGATGCAGACTCCCCAAGTGGAATATGAGGTGCTGTTCCTCCAATTTCCGGTGTTGCTCGCTCTGGCCATGGAGGAGACCCAGGACAGAGAGGTCGGATACGGAATGGGAGGGGGAGTTGAAGTGCTGAGCCACCGGGAGGTCTGGTTGGTTATTGCGGGCCGAGCGGAGGTGTTCGGCGAAACGATCGCCAAGCCTCCGCTTGGTCTCACCAAGGATATAGAACATAGATGAGCTTCATGTTAATAACGTATGTGGTGCTGTGTATCTTTAATATTAACACAGGACTGACTCTCTAGTGTTGAGACCCAATACAAGTGATGTGAACTGGCATGAATAATACAAGCAGACAGGGGCACCTCAGGATACAAGTTAACGTTCTTCTTACAATAACTAACATCTCTGCTAATGTCACGTGTACAATTATGTCACATATGGATGACTCATTTACACGTACTCTCATAAAATATGATTCAGTAGCATTCACATACGGCACTAAGTAAAATGAGTGCTCACAAATATCACACACACAGTTATTAATACTCCAGTATTGTACCATGGATGTCTATTATCCTATTGATCAGCACGATTTAAATATTGATCATTAATATTCAAATATTGGTCATTAATATTTAAATGGCTGGATAATTTATATCACGTGGTAAATCATGAATAAATATTCCACTGTAGGTCGTTGATATTCACAGATATTCCACCTTGGACAATTAATATTCTCAAATATCACTCTGGGACACTAACATTGGAAGATATTTAATGGATAATTAATGTTCACAGATTTTGCCCCATCAGTCATTAATTTTCATAGCTTTTTCACCATGTGCATGCTAAAAATCTGGAGAGGGTGTGGAGAAGATTTACCAGGATGTTGCCAGGACGCTAGGGCCCGAGCTACAGGGAGAGGTTGGGCAGGCGAGGATTTTATTCCTTGGAGCGCATCCTTGGAGGATGAGGGGTGATCTTACAGAGGTGGACAGGTCAAGAGGGGAATAGATTGGGTCTCTTTCCCAGGGTTGGGGAATCAAAAGCAATGGGACATAGGTTTAAGGAGAGAAAGATTTAATAGGAACCTGAGGGGCACCTTTTTTCAAACAGAGAGTGGTGCGTATAAGGAGTGAGTTGCCAGAGGAGGAACAGTAGTTGACTACAAGGTACACAAAAATGCTGGAGAAACTCAGCGGGTGCAGCAGCATCTATGGAGCGAAGGAAATAGGTAACGTTTCGGGCCGAAACCCTTCTTCAGACTGATAGGGGCTTTCATGGCTCACAGTAGTTGAATACATTTGGACAGGTACATGGACAGGAAATGTTTAGAGGGATATGGGTCAAACTCGGGACGGTAATTTTTTTCCAATGTTTTTGATGTATTTGCGCAGTTTTTGATTTACTTGGGCAACCCACCATTCAGTGGTCAAGTCAAGTCAAGTCAAGTTTATTCGTCACATACGCATACGAGATGTGCAGTGAAATGAAAAGTGGCAATGCTTGCGGACTGTGCAAAAAAAACTACAAAACAGAATGGAACAGAATCACATATTCACATATTACATATTTGTGGGAGGTAAAAGACGAAAAAACCCATCAATTTTTAAAAGACACCACACATCAGTAAATTGGTACAGTAAAGTTTGGAGATACAGCGTGAAACATGTCCTTCGGCCGTACGAATCCACGCCGACCATCGATCACACTTTCACATTAATTCTGTTATTTCACTTCCTCATCCACTCCGACACACTGTGAGCAACTTACAGAGAGCCAATTAACCTATAAACACGCACGTCTTTGGAGTGTGGGAGGAAACTGGACCACCCGGAGTAAAAACCCACGCAGGTCACGGGGAGAATGTACCAACTCCACACACAGACAGACAGCAGCTGAGGTCAGGATCGAACCGGGGTTTATGGTGCCGTGAGGCAGCAGCTCTACCTGCTGCGCCACCCGACTCCCCCCCCCCCAACCCTCTTTGTCCTTGAGATGGTGGAGGTGGCTACTCTCTCACACCACACTCCTTCTGGAGAGATCCCTCATGAGTGTTTCTACCAGCAGGAGAGTCTAGGACTAGAGGGCACAGCCTCAGAAATAAAGGATGTTCCTTTAGGAAGGAGATGAGGAGGAATTTCTTCAGTCAGAGGGTGGTGAATCTGTGGAATTCATTGCCAATGGAGGCTGTGGAGGCCAAGTCAATGGATATATTTGAGGCAGAGATAGATAGTTTCTTGATAAGTATTGGTGTCATAGGTTATGGGGAGAAGGCAGGAGAATGGGGTTAGGAAGGAGAGATAGATCAGCTATGATTGAATGGGGGAGTAGACAATGGGCCGAATGGCCTAATTCTGCTCCTATCACTTATGAACATGAGCTTATTATGAACAGACAGCACCGATAGTCAGGATCGAACCCAGGTCTCCGGCGCTGTAAGGCATCAACTCTACCGCTGTACCACCGTGCTGCCCTTTATAATTACATGCAGGATTTCCAGCGCTGCTTTCCACGATCGACCCAAAATTTTAACTTTCTTCAATCACTTCATCATCATCATGATCATCATCATCATCATCATCATCATCATCATGATCATCATCATCATCATCATCATCATCATCATGATCATCATCATCATCATCATCATCATCATCATCATCATGATCATCATGATCATCATCATCATGATCATCATCATCATCATCATCATCATCATCATGATCATCATCATCATCATCATCATCATCATCATGATCATCATCAGCATCATCATCATGATCATCATCATCATCATCATGATCATCATCATCATCATCATCATCATCATCATCATCATCATCATCATCATCATCATCATCATCATCATCATCGTTGAAACCATCAATGGGCACGGTGCCTTACAACGCTATGTACGACAGTGATCGCAACTTCTACTGAAGTGTGGATGGCCGTTGGCTCGCTACAAGCTCATCCGCCCTTTGACAGGCCTTGGTCTTGGTCTTGGTTTCCTGGTCCTCCAAAATATTCCAAATGGAATTTAAACTGGAGGTGGTGGAGGGAAGACTTAAGCCAGAAAGGGTTCTTGGGAAGAAAGAGCTACCTTAAATTTAGTTGCACCTGGTTGGGTAACTATGGTAGGGTGAAGACTATCCCATGCTTTAATTGTGTGGGGGAAGAATGAATTGCTGTACACATCTGTCTTGGTAGCTGGAATCACAAATTGGATCGAATGCCCTCGTCTGCTCCTAGTTGGTTTGGGTTTGGTGTAGGTCTTGTAATCTATGTCGAGCTGACCATTTAACCTTTTG
>CM075996.1:1658513-1661013 GCA_038087875.1 Malacoraja senta | reverse complement strand
CTCGGGCCATCCTTGATTGGACATAGCTGGCTTTCCTTTGCACTAAATGTTATTCCCTTATCATGTTTAGGAAGGAGCTGTAGATGCTGGTTTAAACCGAAGATAGTCACAAAATGCTGGAGTAACTCAGTGGGTCAGGCAGCATCTCTGGAGTGAAGGAATGGGTGACGTTTCGGGTCGAGTCCCTTCTTCAGACTGAAAGGTCTGTGTAGGAATGGGAAGGAGAATTAGAGTGTCTGGGAACTGGGAGATCAGGTTGGTTCAGGTGGGCTGAGCGAAGGTGTTCCACGAAACAATTGCCCAGTCTGCGTTTGGTCTCGCCGATGTATAAAGGGCCTGTCCCACTTGGCCGTCATTTGTGCCTCATTTACGTGTTATATATAAATTAGGTCGATGCGTCGTGACGCGTGGGGTGCGCATGCGTTGCGCATGGTGAGGCGTGGAATCGTATGCGGTCGCGCGCGGCGCTCCAGGATTTAGAACAGGAACAAAATTCTCCCGCGCCACCTGCGTGACGTATAGCGTATGCACGCTGACGCATTGGGTACGCACGCTGACGTATAGTGTACGCACGCTGACGTATAGCGTACGCACGCTGACGCATTGGGTACACACGCTGACGCATTGGGTACGCACGCTGACGCATTGGGTACACACGCTGACGTATTGGGTACACACGCTGACACATTGGGTACACACGCTGACACATTGGGTACACACGCTGACGTATAGCGTACGCACGCTGACGCATTGGGTACGCACGCTGACGCATTGGGTACGCACGCTGACGCATTGGGTACACACGCTGACGTATTGGGTACACACGCTGACACATTGGGTACACACGCTGACACATTGGGTACACACGCTGACGTATTGGGTACACACGCTGACGTATAGCGTATGCACGCTGACGTATTGGGTACACACGCTGACACATTGGGTACACACGCTGACGCATTGGGTACACACGCTGACGTATTGGGTACACACGCTGACGCATTGGGTACACACGCTGACGTATTGGGTACACACGCTGACGCATTGGGTACACACGCTGACGTATTGGGTACGCACGCTGACGTATTGGGTACGCACGCTGACGTATAGCGTACGCCGCTGACGCATTGGGTACACACGCTGACGCATTGGGTACACACGCTGACGCATTGGGTACACACGCTGACGCATTGGGTACACACGCTGACGCATTGGGTACACACGCTGGCGCATTGGGTACACACGCTGGCATCCCGACGTCTCACGTGTATCGCGTGGTGACGCATGGTTACGTCACCGTGCATCAACGTCCTTACGTCCTCGCGTCAACATCCTGCCGCGCGTCGCAGGGTGTTCTAATGACGTCACGCGCACCAGACGGCTGTGCTGACGCGTGATGACGCGGGATTTGCGCGCGACGTCGCGCATCAGAACGCAAATGACGGCCAAGTGGGACAGGCCCTTTCCAGTCCACATCTAGACCAAGGGATACAGTAGATGAGGTTGGAGGGAGGTGCAAGTGAACCTCTGCCTCACCTACAGTATACTATTGCCCCACTTCTAATTAAGAGCGTGCCGTTGATTTGGAACCATTTGGCACCAGTGCAAAGGAAATCATAATTTTAAAGATTATATTTATTCCAGTGTTTTCCTACAGCTGCATGCTCTCATTACCAGTTAATGCCATCTCCCTAAAACAGGAAGTGATGGCTCCTTAATTAAGTTCCCTAATTAAGTACACGGTTATTTCATCTGGGAAACCGCGGCTCTCTGGTTCACTCTCAGTTCAAAGGTTTAGTAGTAGCTGCATTAAAATTGAGTCATACTTCTCCCTTAACAAAGGCTAAGGACCGTCATTACATTACATAAGCACACGCCACTAACGTTAGCTCACTTCATTACTTTCGGTAATCCGTCATGGACCATCGGAGAGCCAGGGGGGGCCGTCTCTCATCATCTCTGGAGGATATGGATAGGTGGCGTTTCAGGTGACCTGTCCATTCTGAAGAAGGGTCCCAACCCAAGTAGTCACCTGTCCATTCTGAATAAGGGTCCCAACACAAGTAGTCACCTGTCCATTCTGAAGAAGGGTCCCAACACAAGTAGTCACCTGTCCATTCTGAAGAAGGGTCCCAACCCAAGTAGTCACCTGTCCATTCTGAATAAGGGTCCCAACACAAGTAGTCACCTGTCCATTCTGAAGAAGGGTCCCAACACAAGTAGTCACCTGTCCATTCTGAAGAAGGGTCCCAACACAAGTAGTCACCTGTCCATTCTGAAGAAGGGGTCCCAACCCAAGTAGTCACCTGTCCATTCTGAAGAAGGGTCCCAACACAAGTAGTCACCTGTCCATTCTGAAGAAGGGTCCCAACCCAAGTAGTCACCTGTCCATTCCCTCCAGAGGTGTTGCGTGACCCGCTGAGTTACTCCAGCACTGGACATCTTTCACCAGATAAAAGCTGTCCAGGGTCTGACCTCCCCAGAGGAGCATTGGGTGAAG
>CM075996.1:1654355-1658313 GCA_038087875.1 Malacoraja senta | reverse complement strand
TCATATCTGCCATAGGTAGGTGGTGATAGTTAACCTCGCTCCTCGATGGTGCGTGTGGTGTAGGGGGTACCGGGGTACAGATGGCGAAGAGAGTTCCAGGAATGAAATGGCAGCGGGTAGAGTCGCTGCCTCACGCCGCCAGAGACCCCGGTTCGATCCTGACCTCGGGTGCTGTCTGTGTGGAGTCTGCACGTTTCTCCCTGTGACCGCGTGGGTTTACTCCGGGTGCTCCGGCTTCCTCCCACATCCCAAAGACGTGCGGGTTTGAAGGCTAAATGGCCCTCTGTAAATTGTGTCCTAGTGCGTAGGGAGTGGATGAGAAAGCAGGATAGCATAGAACTAGTGTAACCGGGTACTCGATGGTCAGCATGGACTTGGTGGGCCGAAGGGCCTGTTTCCATGCTCTATCACTAAACTAAACTAAACAGCGTCAAGCATTAAATGATGGATTTTTTAAGTAGCTGCATACCTAGCAAATCAATCTAAAACATTGGAAAAATCTTAACCGATCATT
The DNA here is from genome assembly GCA_038087875.1 of Malacoraja senta. NCBI lineage: Eukaryota > Metazoa > Chordata > Chondrichthyes > Rajiformes > Rajidae > Malacoraja > Malacoraja senta. The sequence continues at coordinate 1,657,799 of CM075996.1, read as the reverse complement.
TAAATCTGGTGCTATCCAACACATCCCTCTCATTGGATACTCAAGGAACTGCAGATGCTGCAACCTTGAGCAAAAAACAAAGTGCCGGAGTAACGAAGTGGGTCAGGCAGCATCTGAGTTCATTGGCTGGCATGGACTCAGTGGGCCGAAGGGCCTGTTTCCGTGCTGTATCTTTCAATCAATCGATTAAACACAGTGGTGAATCGGACAGTACCCTAGCTAATGGAAGGACTGATGATGAAAGGGCAGTAACGCCATCATCCAAGTATCATCAAGGGTGGAAAATGATGCCAAGTTTAACTAATCTCCTCCGCCTCCACGTGATCCGTATTCCTGCACTCCCCGCATATCCATGTGCCCCCATCTACACTTCACGCTGCCTCAGAAAAGCAGTCAACATCATCAAAGAAAGACACAGTGCTGGAGTAACTCAGCGGGTCAGGCAGCATGTCTGGAGAACATGGATAGGTGACGTTTTGGGGCAAGACACGTTTTTTCAACATAATCAAAGTCTTGTCCCACCCCGGTCATTCCCTTCTTCTCCCCGCACCACCAGACTCAGGAACAGCTTCTTCCCCTCTGTTATCAGGCTTCTGAACGGCCCTTCCATAAGCTGGGTACTGTCCGATTCACCTCTACCCCAATGCGGACATTGGACTTTGGCTGTGAAACTGATGCGCCACAATGCTGAGAACTATATTCTGCACTCTGTATCTTCCCCTTTGCTCTACCTGTGGGCTTAAGTTTGACGTAATTGTATTTACGTATGGTGTGTCTGATCGGCTTGGATAGCCTTCAGTTCTTCAATCCCACCCCCACCCTCAACTTTCAGTCTGAAGAAGGGCCCCGACCCAAAACATCTCCCAGCCTTTCTCTCCAGAGATGCTGCCTGACCCGCTGAGTTACTCCAGCATTTTGTGTCTATCTTAGGTGGATGTGGAAAGGCTGTTTCCACTAGTGGGAGAGACTAGGGCCAGAAGTCGCAGCCTCAGAATTAAAGGACGTTCCTTTAGGAAGGAGATGAAGAGGAATTTCTTTAGTCAGAGGGTGGTGAATCTGTGGAATTCATTGCCACAGACGGCTGTCGAGTCCATGTCAATGGATGTTTTAAGACGGAGATCGACAGATTCTTGATTAGTAAGGGTGTCAAGAGTTATGGGGAGGTCAGGAGAATGGGGTCATCGGGGAAAGATAGATCAGCCATGATTGAATGGTGGGATAGACTTGGTGGATCGATTGGCCTAATTCTGCTCCTATCACTTATGACCTTATGAAGACAAACTCAAGTACAATGGGTAGAGCAAAGGATAAGATGCAGAGTGCAGAATTGTGGGCCGAAGGGCCTGTTTCTGTGCTGTACTGTGGCACGTACATTAAGAGAGTGGATATAGAACATAGGTAGACAAAAATGCTGGAGAAACTCAGCGGGTGCAGCAGCATCTATGGAGCGAAGGAAATAGGCAACGTTTCGGGCCGAAACCCTTCTTCAGACTGATGGGGGGTGGGGAGAAGAAAGGAAAAAGGCGGAGGAGGAGCCCAAGGGCTGAGGGATGGGAGGAGACAGCCCGAGGGTTGAGGAAGCGGAGGAGACAGCAAGGGTTAACAGAATTGGGAGAATTCAATGTTCATGCCCCCAGGATGCAGACTCCCCAAGTGGAATATGAGGTGCTGTTCCTCCAATTTCCGGTGTTGCTCGCTCTGGCCATGGAGGAGACCCAGGACAGAGAGGTCGGATACGGAATGGGAGGGGAGTTGAAGTGCTGAGCCACCGGGAGGTCTGGTTGGTTATTGCGGGCCGAGCGGAGGTGTTCGGCGAAACGATCGCCAAGCCTCCGCTTGGTCTCACCAAGGATATAGAACATAGATGAGCTTCATGTTAATAACGTATGTGGTGCTGTGTATCTTTAATATTAACACAGGACTGACTCTCTAGTGTTGAGACCCAATACAAGTGATGTGAACTGGCATGAATAATACAAGCAGACAAGGGCACCTCAGGATACAAGTTAACGTTCTTCTTACAATAACTAACATCTCTGCTAATGTCACGTGTACAATTATGTCACATATGGATGACTCATTTACACGTACTCTCATAAAATATGATTCAGTAGCATTCACATACGGCACTAAGTAAAATGAGTGCTCACAAATATCACACACACACAGTTATTAATACTCCAGTATTGTACCATGGATGTCTATTATCCTATTGATCAGCACGATTTAAATATTGATCATTAATATTCAAATATTGGTCATTAATATTTAAATGGCTGGATAATTTATATCACGTGGTAAATCATGAATAAATATTCCACTGTAGGTCGTTGATATTCACAGATATTCCACCTTGGACAATTAATATTCTCAAATATCACTCTGGGACACTAACATTGGAAGATATTTAATGGATAATTAATGTTCACAGATTTTGCCCCATCAGTCATTAATTTTCATAGCTTTTTCACCATGTGCATGCTAAAATTCTGGAGAGGGTGTGGAGAAGATTTACCAGGATGTTGCCAGGACGCGAGGGCCCGAGCTACAGGGAGAGGTGGGCAGGCGAGGATTTTATTCCTTGGAGCGCATCCTTGAGGATGAGGGGCGATCTTACAGAGGTGGACAGGTCAAGAGGGGAATAGATTGGGTCTCTTTCCCAGGGTTGGGGAATCAAAAGCAATGGGACATAGGTTTAAGGAGAGAAAGATTTAATAGGAACCTGAGGGGCACCTTTTTTCAAACAGAGAGTGGTGCGTATAAGGAATGAGTTGCCAGAGGAGGAACAGTAGTTGACTACATTTGGACAGGTACATGGACAGGGAAATGTTTAGAGGGATATGGGTCAAACTCGGGACGGTAATTTTTTTCCAATGTTTTTGATGTATTTGCGGAGTTTTTGATTTACTTGGGCAATCCACCATTCAATGCTCAAGTCAATTTATTCGTCACATACGCATACGAGATGTGCAGTGAAATGAAAAGTGGCAATGCTTGTGGATTGTGCAAAAAAAACTACAAAACAGAATGGAACAGAATCACATATTCACATATTACATATTTGTGGGAGGTAAAAGAAGAAAAAACCCATCAATTTTTAAAAGACACCACACAACAGTAAATTGGTACAGTAAAGTTTGGAGATACAGCGTGAAACATGTCCTTCGGCCGTACGAGTCCCCGACCATCGATCACACTTTCACATTAATTCTGTTATTTCACTTCCTCATCCACTCCGACACACTGTGAGCAACTTACAGAGGGCCAATTAACCTATAAACACGCACGTCTTTGGAGTGTGGGAGGAAACTGGACCACCCGGAGTAAAAACCCACGCAGGTCACGGGGAGAATGTACCAACTCCATACACAGACAGACAGCAGCTGAGGTCAGGATCGAACCGGGGTTTATGGTGCCGTGAGGCAGCAGCTCTACCTGCTGCGC
>CM075996.1:1619355-1649355 GCA_038087875.1 Malacoraja senta | reverse complement strand
ATAAGCCAGAGATACACAGCTGTGAAGTTTGGCGGGCATTTAACATTAACGGTCGGCTTTCCTTGGTTCTGAAAACTCGTGCTTACGTTTTTTTTTCCCCAATGAGCCAATGAAAATGCCCAGTCAGCAAAGAAGATTAACTAAAACTACCTACGACTACCTCGACTACCTACAACGACATGGCGACCCCACTACCACTGTACCTACGACTACAAAAGTATCGATTTACTCCATGGCGACCAATTTTTGGAAGTGATGGGTGGATCCAGGTGAGGGGACTTTGATTGGGAGAATAGATGGAAGGAGACAAGAGGCTGAGAGATAAGAGAAGAGGAACAAAATGTGAAGCCAGAGGATGGGATACAGGTTGAAGGTGACAGGGGAAGTCGAAAGGGTTGTTGTTGGTTAGTGAACTAAAACTGGAGAATTCAATGTTCACACTGCAGGGTTGTGAGTGGAATATGAGGTGCTGCTCCTCCAGTTTGCGTGTGGCCGCACTCTGGCAATGGAGGAGTCCCAGGACTGAGAGGTCAGTGTGGGAATGAGTAGAGAAGTTAAAATGTTTAGTATAGTTTAGAGATAAAGCACGGCCCACTGGGTCCACGCCGACCCGGGTACTAACGGATGGGTTTCGGCCTGAAACGTTGCCTATTTCCTTCGCTCCATAGATGCTGCTGCACCCGCTGAGTTTCTCCAGCACGTTTGTCTACCTTGTATCCTACACACACTAGGGACAATTTACAATTTTACGAAGCCAATTAACCCACAAACCTGTACGTCTTTGGAGTGTGGGAGCAAACAGGAGCTCCTGGGGAAAACCCACGCAGGTCACGGGAAAATGTTCAAACATGTACAGACAGCATCTGCGGGTCCCTGGCGCTGTAAGGCAGCAACTCTACCGCTGCGCCACCGTGCCGCCTAAATGGTTAGCAACCAACCAAGACGTCCAGCAGGAATTGGTGGACCGAGCGCCTGAGTTTGGCAAATCGGTCGCCATGTCCACGCTTGGTCTTGCCGATGTCAAGGAGCTCACGGGGGGAGCACTGTACAGGTGCCAGCTTCCTTCCACCGGTCCCATCGGGAGGATTATCCCATCAAAGCCTCAGCAATAAAGGTCTCCACTGGAGGCAGAAATCCATGGCTGCGCTTTGAAGGGCAGGAGCGCAGTTCAAATGGCCATTAGGATGTGAGGCTTTAAACCATAGAGCGTGAGCTGCAGGCTTCCTTCGCACAGCTGGCCATCGCTGGCGCTTCCAACTAGCTCTGACGACACAGAACCTTCATCTACTCTCTCATCAGTTGCCAACCGATAGAAGTGTGAAAATGAACGCACACACCTCCAGATTCAGGGACAGTTTCTTCCCAGCTGTTATCAGGCGATTGAACCATCCTACCACAACCAGAGAGCAGTGCTGAACTACTATCTACCGCATTGGTGACCCTCGGGCCATCCTTGATTGGACATAGCTGGCTTTCCTTTGCACTAAATGTTATTCCCTTATCATGTTTAGGAAGGAGCTGTAGATGCTGGTTTAAACCGAAGATAGTCACAAAATGCTGGAGTAACTCAGTGGGTCAGGCAGCATCTCTGGGAGTGAAGGAATGGGTGACGTTTCGGGTCGAGTCCCTTCTTCAGACTGAAAGGTCTGTGTAGGAATGGGAAGGAGAATTAGAGTGTCTGGGAACTGGGAGATCAGGTTGGTTCAGGTGGGCTGAGCGAAGGTGTTCCACGAAACAATTGCCCAGTCTGCGTTTGGTCTCGCCGATGTATAAAGGGCCTGTCCCACTTGGCCGTCATTTGTGCCTCATTTACGTGTTATATATAAATTAGGTCGATGCGTCGTGACGCGTGGGGTGCGCATGCGTTGCGCATGGTGAGGCGTGGAATCGTATGCGGTCGCGCGCGGCGCTCCAGGATTTAGAACAGGAACAAAATTCTCCCGCGCCACCTGCGTGACGTATAGCGTATGCACGCTGACGCATTGGGTACGCACGCTGACGTATAGTGTACGCACGCTGACGTATAGCGTACGCACGCTGACGCATTGGGTACACACGCTGACGCATTGGGTACGCACGCTGACGCATTGGGTACACACGCTGACGTATTGGGTACACACGCTGACACATTGGGTACACACGCTGACACATTGGGTACACACGCTGACGTATAGCGTACGCACGCTGACGCATTGGGTACGCACGCTGACGCATTGGGTACGCACGCTGACGCATTGGGTACACACGCTGACGTATTGGGTACACACGCTGACACATTGGGTACACACGCTGACACATTGGGTACACACGCTGACGTATTGGGTACACACGCTGACGCATTGGGTACACACGCTGACGTATTGGGTACACACGCTGACGCATTGGGTACGCCGCTGACGTATTGGGTACGCACGCTGACGTATTGGGTACGCACACTGACGTATAGCGTACGCCGCTGACGCATTGGGTACACACCGCTGACGCATTGGGTACACACGCTGACGCATTGGGTACACACGCTGACGCATTGGGTACACACGCTGACGCATTGGGTACACACGCTGGCGCATTGGGTACACACGCTGGCATCCGACGTCTCACGTGTATCGCGTGGTGACGCATGGTTACGTCACCGTGCATCAACGTCCTTACGTCCTCGCGTCAACATCCTGCCGCGTGCCGCAGGGTGTTCTAATGACGTCACGCGCACCAGACGGCTGTGCTGACGCGTGATGACGCGTGATTTGCGCGCGACGTCGCGCATCAGAACGCAAATGACAGCCATGTGGGACAGGCCCTTTCCAGTCCACATCTAGACCGAGGGATACAGTAGATGAGGTTGGAGGAGGTGCAAGTGAACCTCTGCCTCACCTACAGTATACTATTGCCCCACTTCTAATTAAGAGCGTGCCGTTGATTTGGAACCATTTGGCACCAGTGCAAAGGAAATCATAATTTTAAAGATTATATTTATTCCAGTGTTTTCCTACAGCTGCATGCTCTCATTACCAGTTAATGCCATCTCCCTAAAACAGGAAGTGATGGCTCCTTAATTAAGTTCCCTAATTAAGTACACGGTTATTTCATCTGGGAAACAGCGGCTCTCTGGTTCACTCTCAGTTCAAAGGTTTAGTAGTTGCTGCATTAAAATTGAGTCATACTTCTCCCTTAACAAAGACTAAGGACCGTCATTACATTACATAAGCACACGCCACTAACGTTAGCTCACTTCATTACTTTCGGTAATCCGTCATGGACCATCGGAGAGCAAGGGGGGGCCGTCTCTCATCATCTCTGGAGGATATGGATAGGTGGCATTTCAGGTGGCCTGTCCATTCTGAAGAAGGGTCCCAACCCAAGTAGTCACCTGTCCATTCTGAAGAAGGGTCCCAACACAAGTAGTCACCTGTCCATTCTGAAGAAGGGTCCCAACACAAGTAGTCACCTGTCCATTCTGAAGAAGGGTCCCAACACAAGTAGTCACCTGTCCATTCTGAATAAGGGTCCCAACACAAGTAGTCACCTGTCCATTCTGAAGAAGGGTCCCAACACAAGTAGTCACCTGTCCATTCTGAAGAAGGGTCCCAACACAAGTAGTCACCTGTCCATTCTGAAGAAGGGTCCCAACCCAAGTAGTCACCTGTCCATTTCTGAAGAAGGGTCCCAACACAAGTAGTCACCTGTCCATTCTGAAGAAGGGTCCCAACCCAAGTAGTCACCTGTCCATTCCCTCCAGAGGTGTTGCGTGACCCGCTGAGTTACTCCAGCACTGGACATCTTTCACCAGATAAAAGCTGTCCAGGGTCTGACCTCCCCAGAGGAGCATTGGGTGAAGCTCAACAGACTCTGTACTGGAGTTGGGCGTTTCAACGCCAGCGTATGGAGATGGGGACTCCACCTGTGAATGCGGAGCAGAACAACAGACAGCCAACCGTGTCATCTCTGGGTGCCCGCTCTACCACCCACCAAATGGAGCTCTGTCAGGGCCTGGCAGACATTGACGCCAACACAGACAACAACCTGGCTGCTCAACACCCGGCTACAGATCTAACTATTCCTTTGGTTTATGTTTCATTCGCAAGAAGAAGTAGAAGAAGAGTCCAGCATTTTGTGTTCCACCCAACTTCGGAAGATGCCACCTGCTACCCTGACCTACTCGAGCTGAAGTGTAACTCCAATGTGAATGGTTCTACACGGCCTCATTAGTTCAGGAGAAGTTCAGAATGAACAAGAAGGGCTGGCACATAATGAACGAGCAGACTCAAGTATCCTTTTCGAAGCGTGCAATGGCACTTGAATGTATCAAGAAACATTTGTCTTTTATGTCTCAAGAACCCTATTGATTTTCCGGGATGGGTATCTATTAATAATAGCCGTTCTGTGACATCTCCCTGCCTTAGTTGACAGAATGTCAACGGTACAAGACTAGCTTTCAGGATTTGAGCATGTACTATATGACAGAGGTAATGTTGCAGATGGGATATTAAGCCAAGATCTTGCTAGTTCTCATGGGTGGGTATTGGAGTTCTCTCTGAGGCGTTCTTAAAGAACTGGAGTTCAAGTTGTCCAGAGAACAAAATACAAAGAAGTGTAGATGTGGAGGAAGGAACTGCAGATGCTAGTTTACACCGAAGATAGACACAAAAAGCTGGAGTAACTCAGCGGGTCAGGCAGCATCTGTGGAGCGAAGGAAATGGGCAACCTTTCGGGCCGAAACCCTGAAGGAAATAGGCAACGTTTTGGGCCGAAACCCAGAAGGGTTTCGGGCCGAAACGTTGCCTATTTCCTTCGCTCTATAGATGCTGCCGGAACATGGATAGGTGACGTTTCACAGAGTGCTGGAGTAACTCAGCGGGTCAGGCAGCATCTGTGGGGAACATGGATAGGTGACGTTTCACAGAGTGCTGGAGTAACTCAGCGGGTCAGGCAGCATCTGTGGAGAACATGGATAGGTGACGTTTCACAGAGTGCTGGAGTAACTCAGCGGGTCAGGCAGCATCTGTGGGGAACATGGATAGGTGACGTTTCACAGAGTGCTGGAGTAACTCAGCGGGTCAGGCAGCATCTGTGGGGAACATGGATAGGTGACGTTTCACAGAGTGCTGGAGTAACTCAGCGGGTCAGGCAGCATCTGTGGAGAACACGGATAGGTGACGTTTCACAGAGTGCTGGAGTAACTCAGCGGGCCAGGCAGCATCTGTGGAGAACATGGATAGGTGACGTTTAATGTCGAGACTTTTTTTTACTCTAGTTGTTGGGGTGGGGGGGCAGGATATAGGGTGCTGGAGCAAAGGGGAAGATACAGAGTGCAGAATATTATTTTCTCCAGAGGCAAAGCCCAACGTCCGCAATGGGGTACTAAAATTATCCGCTCAATATCTCATTGGTGGTTGTGTATTGATAGTGGCAGGCATGATTAATTGACGGACTTGGAGATGTCGTCAGTGCTCGAGTAATGTACGGGCTGGAAGTCATTGCCCAGATTATTGTAGAAAACAATTATGAAGCCAAGTGCTCTGCGCTGCTCTGGGACTCCGAGCTCCCAATCGACAAAGGCATCATCTCAAATTCTCCCTGACACATCTCATTGGCAATCTTTAGCACAGTCACTTGCCTCAAATCAATTAAAATGTATTTCTCAAATCCATAAAATTGGCCAGTTTTCTTCTCAATGTAAAACTCAAGGAATTGTTGACACAACAAGGGGATACAGATGCTGCTTTGCAAGAAAAGACGCCTAAAAGGCTGGCAGCAACTGTGGAGAACATGGATAGGCGACGTTTCGGGTCGAGATCATTCAAAACTGATTCAAACACCCGACCGGAAACGTCACCTAGATTCAGGATCAGTTCCTATGGATTGGAGGGTAGCTAATGTTATCCCACTTTTCAAGGAAAGAGCGAGAGAGAGAAAACGGGGAATTATAGACCAGTTAGCCTGACGTCGGTGGTGGGGAAAATGTTGGAGTCAATTATTAAGAAGTAATAATGGGGTATTTGGATAGCAGTAAAAGGATTGGTCCAAGTCGGCATGGATTTATGAAGGGAAGTCCTGCTTAACTAATCTTCTGGAATTTTTTGAGGATGTGACAAGTAAAATGAATTAAGGAGAGCCAGTGGATGTGGTGTATCTGGACTTTCAGAAAGCCTTTGATAAGGTTGCACACAGGAGATTAGTGGGCAAAATTAGAGCACATGGTATTGGGGGGTAAGGTATTGACATGGATAGAGAATTGGTTGGCAGACAGGAAACAAAGAGTAGGAATAAACGGGTCCCTGTCAGCATGGCAGGCAGTGACTAGTGGAGTGCTGCAAGGCTCGGTGCTGGGGCCGCAGCTATTTACAACATATATTAATGATTTAGATGATGGACAATAGCAAATTTGCAGATGACACAAAGCTGGGTGGCAGTGTGAACTGCGAAGAGGATGCTAGAAGGTTGCAGGGTGACTTGGACAGGTTGAGTGAGTGGGCATATGCATGGCAGATTCAGTATAATGCAGATAAATGTGAGGTTATCCACTTTGGCAAGAACAAGGAGGCAGATTATTATCTCAATGGTGTTAGATTAGAAAAAAGGGAAGTGCAACGAGACATGGGTGTCCTTGTACACCAGTCACTGAAAGTAAGCATGCAGGTACAGCAGGCAGTGAAGAAAGCTAATGGCATGTTGGCCTTCATAACGAGAGGATATGAGTATACGAATTCTGCAGTTGTACAGGGCCCTGGTGAGACCACATCTGGAGTATTGTGTGCAGTTTTGATTTGAGGAAGGACATCCTTTGCTATTGAGGCAGTGCAGCGTAGGTTCACGAGGTTAATCCCAGGGATGGCGGGACTGTCATATGAGGAAAGATTGGAAAGACTGGGCTTGTATTCGCTGGAATTTAGAAGGATGAGAGGTGATCTTATAGAAACGTATAAATTTATAAAGGACTGGACAAGATAGATGCAGGAAAAATGTTCCCAATGTTGGGGAGGTCCCCCGGCCCAACTCCTTAATAGTTTTTTTTTTCTTTCTTACTATCTTTCTCTCTTTCTCTTTAGACTTGATCACTGAGATACGGTGTTGAATCAGACCCACCGAGTCCACGCGGGCCAGCGATCACCTTGTACACTGGTTCTATCCTACACTAACCAGAGACAATGTACAATTTACAGAAGCCAACCAACCTGCAAACCCGCACGTCTTTGGAGTGTGGGAGGAAACCTGAGCACCAGGATAAAACCCACGCAGTCACAGTACAAACTCCGCACCGACAGCAGCCATAGTCAGGATCGAACCCGGGTCTCAGGCGCTGTTGGGCAGCAACTCCACCTCTGCGCCACCGTGCTGACTTGATAGCATTGAGCAGCTGGCCCGAATGGCCTGTGTTCACACACCACGTTCTGTATGATTCCCGTGTAGCGGGGGAGCCTGAGTAACAAAAAGACTACAAGGCTGAGTGTGATTTCATTTGCAAAAACGATATATAGAGACGTAGCTAACATTTATTAATATGTTTTTGAATATTAAATGGGGACAACAGATTTCCATTAATTTTCTTCGCCAACATGTCAAGCAGCAAAGCCTCAATAAATGTCACCACAAAGGCCAAGTCAGGAGCAGTCGACAAGCAGAGCATGGGGAGTGAATTAGAGATTTTAACAGACGGTGATGAGGAAGGGTGGGCGTCGAGGAGATGCAGCCGAGAGGAGCGAGAGAGAGGTCTGCCCAATGAGAGCTGATGGCGCAGGGGTTCCTGTGGAGAACGAGTTCAAGTCCCACACAAATCAGCCAGGAGCAATGCACAAAGTGCTGGAGGAACTCAGTCGGGCAGGCAGCATCGACTTGACGACAAACAGGGACTTCAATTGTTGAAATTCTCAGCTCAGATTCTGTTTTTGCTTTTTTTTCTCTAGTTTAGGGGGGTTTTGTTTCTTCCTTTTTTCTCTTTTTTTTCTCTTTTTTCTTGTTATCTTTTTAAAAAATTATATGTATGTTTTCTTTTAAACATTTAACTATATTTACATAGCGACCGGGTGGTCTATATTCAATGTGTATTTTGATACTGGACTCATATTTATTTAGGTTTATACCTGTTATTAATGTAACCCTGATCCCTATGTATCAATATCATTGTTATCTTTATCATTATTCTTTTTGTTTTGTTTTTGTTTTTGGGGAAAAAAAGCTAATAAAAAGATTTTAAAAGAAAGAAAGGCAGCATCTGCGGAGGGAACATCTGTGCAAACCTTTCTCAGGGAAGGGCTTGAGCAAGCATTAGTTCAGTTGTCACTTGTCACTTGTTATTGTCACTTGTACCGAGGTACAGTGAAAAGCTTCCGTTGCGTGCTATCCAGGCAGCGGAAAGATTGCAAGAAGACTGCAGGTGTGGAAATAAAAGAACCATTTAGGGGGAAAGATTTAATAGGAACCTGAGGGGTAACTTTTACACCAAGGGTGGTGGGTGTGTGGAACAAACTACCAGAGGAAGCAGTAAAGTGGCGGCGCTGTTAACAGCTGCGGCTCGCCTGCAGTCCGTCTGTTTTTACTTTTTTCTGTTGGTTTTTTTGTCTTGTTTTTGGTTAAGTTTTAGTTTGTTGGGTTGTGTTAGGGGGGGTGAAACATGTTCTCTGTCTCTTCCTTCGGGGGAATGCAACTTTTTCGTGTCGTATCCCCCTTCTCTGCCTCCGTCTGCGCTGAGGCCTAATGGCGGAGCTGGCGGCCTCCAACCTGCGACCGACCCCGAGGCTACGGAGGCAGAGCCAGCCAGGAGTTACCAACGAGAGGCTGGTCGTCTTCGGGGCTGAGGCAGCGGTGGCCCGACTTGCTGGTGCGGCGTTCTGGCTTTCGGCGGAGGCCTGGAGCTGATGCAGCGGGGTCCGGAGCGGAGACTGCGTGACCTGGAGCTGGGGCGGCGGCCCGGAGCGGAGACTGCGGGACCCGGAGCTGGGGCAGCGGCCTGGAGCTGGGGCGGCGGCCCGGAGCTGATGCTGTGGCGGGCCGTCTCGGAGCGGAGACGGCGTTCCAGCTTTCGGCGGCGGCGACATCACCACGGAGGTCCGCTGGACTGGAGGGCGGCATCTTCGGCCTGGATCGATCGCCTCAGCGCAGAGGGAGAACAAGGAGGGAAGAGACGGAGACTAAGACTTTGCCTCCATCACAGTGAGGATGTGCTTGGTGAACTCACTGTGGTGCATGTTTAATTTGTGTTTATTGTATGTTTTGTTATTATTGGTTCTGTGTATGACTGCAGGCAACACAATTTCGTTCAGACCGGAAGGTCTGAATGACAATAAAGGAATCTATCTATCTATTTATCTAAAGGCAGGTACTATCGTAACGTTTAAGAAAGGTACATCATGTACCTATCCTAGAGGGATAGATAATCTAGAGGGAAGATAGACACAAAATGAGGGACATGTAGAAAGGAACTACAGATGCTGGTTTAAACTGAAGATAGACACAAAAAGCTGGAGTAATTCAGGGGAACAGGCGACACCTCTGGAGAAAATGAATAGGTGAAGTTTCGGGTCATCTGAAGTCTGAAGAAGGGTCTTGACCCGAAATGTCACCTATTTCTTTTCTCCACAAAATGAGGGATATGGGCCAAAGGCAGGTAGATGGGACTAGTGTAGATGGGGCATGTTGGTCGGCGTGGCAAGTTGGGCCGAAGGGCCTGTTTCCACGCTGTACCACTCTATGATTCTACGACTCTATTAGAAGGTCTTTGTGTGAAGCCTGAGTGAGGTGTAGAGTGCAGCTTCCTCAACCTGGACCGTGCCATGACCTTGCTCTCTCTACGAGACGTCAGTCAGGCTAGTTTTTTTATCAATTCACATTTTAAACACTAACAAGATGAAAATCATTTCACGCCTGGCTGAAGCAGCACAATTCCTCACGGGCAGATCAACAATACCTCCCGGATAATTGCAGATGCCAGAAAGGCTGGAGGAGGTGATTGTGGGGGTGGGGGGGGGGGGGAGAGGATAGCGAAGGGGGAACGATGGTTACGGACAAATATGATTTCCGTCACTCCACAACTTACTCTTGCAGCCTGCGTCAGCCTGACTAATCAACGATCCCACTGAAATATATTTGAAGCAGTCTTCAAAATATGCTTCATACAAGGGCCTTACTCAAGGCATTAGTCACCATGACCACCACAATTGAGGTGGTGACCAAGACCTGCACTGGATAAGAATCTGAGGGGTAACTTTTTCCACACAAAGGGTGGTGGGTGTATGGAACGAGCTGCCAGAGGAGGAAGTTGAGGCTGGGACTATCCCAACGTTCAAGAAACAGTTAGACAGGTACATGGATAGGACAGGTTTGGAGGGATCTGGGCCAAAGGCAGGCAGGTGGGACTAGCGTAGATGGGACATGTTGGCTGGTGTGGGCAAGTTGGGCCGAGGGGCCTGTTTCCACGCTGTATCACTCTGTGACTCTAAGTGGAAGCATAGACACCATGGGACGGGGACTGGGGAGACATTTTCCACCATTTAAATACAGGGGAAGGCAGTCTTAGAATATAGATGGGCAGCAGGGTGGCACAGGCGTAGAGTTGCTGCCTCACAGCGCCAAAGACCCAGGTTCCATCCTGACCACAGGTGTTGTTTGTACGGAGTTTGTACGCGCTCCCCGTGACCTGCGTGGGTTTTCTCCTGGTGCTCCGGTTTCCTCCCACACTCCAAAGACGCTCAGGTTTGTAGGATCAATTAGCTTTGTATAAATGTAAATTGTCCCTCGTGTGTGTTGGATAGTGTTAGTGTGCGGGGATCGCTGGTCGGCGCAGACTCGGTGGGCCGAAGGGCCTGTTTCCGTGCTGTATCTCTAAACTAAACTAAACTGTCGCCACTATCGTATCTGCCTCCACCACCATCCCTGGCAGCATGTTCCAGGCACCCATCACCCTCTGTGTAAAAAAACTTGCCCCGCACATCGGAGTAGGTCTTGGCATCATGTTCGGCACAGATATTGTTGGCCGAAGGGCCTGTTCTTCTCTGTACTGTTCTGTGTTCTATGTTCTCTGTTCTAATACCAACCAATAGTGCAGAATATATTGTTACAAGCTTCAAGTGCTACAGGTAGAGAGGAATAATCCAGCATTCGAAGAGAGACCCAAAATGCTTCAGTAACTCAGCGGGGCGGGCAGCATCTCTGGAGAGAAGGAATGGGTGACGTTTCGGGTCGAGGCCCTTCTTCAGACTGATGTGTACAAGAATCCAGCATTGGCAGGGAGGATGTTTGGAAAATCAGCATTGCACCCTTGTCTATGAGAGGGCCGTTCGGTAGTCTGATAACAGAGAAGTGTGATATTTATCTGTGTCTTATGGCGTTTATGGGACTGTTAAGCTGCAGCGAGTAAGAATTTGATAGCTGCACATGCGACAATTAAATCTGCCGGACTCCAGAGACACTCCACACAAGGCGAATGATACAGTTCCACTTGTGATGCTAATCTTTGTCAACCACCATAATAAGTAATGACGGTCACTTCATAATAAGATCATTCCCGTGCTGGTTGAGATGCATTGATTCTAATCTTTTAAAGTCTATTTATAGAACAGTCTTAACTTTTTTTTTAAAAGCCTCCATCCATTGACTTAATCTGCACCTCACGCTGCCTCGGCAAGGCCAGCAGCATAATCAAGGACCAGTCTCACCCCGGCCACTCCCTCTTCTCCTCTCCCCTCTCCCATCGGGCAAGAGGTACAGATGTGTGAAAACGCACACACACACCTCCAGATTCAGGGACCGTTTCTTCCCAGCTGTTATCAGGCAACTGAATCATCCTCACACCAACTGGAGAGCGGTCCTGAGCTACTATCTACATCATTACATACCTTCAGACTATCTTCGATTGGACTTTACTGGACATTATCTTGCACTAACCATTATTCCTTTTGTCATGTATCTGTACACTGTGGACACCTTGATTGTAATCACATATAGTCTTTCTACCGACTGCAACAAGAAAGTTTTCCACTCTATCTCGGTACACATAACAACAAACTAAATTAAATTAAACAATGCATTACTATGGAATCTATCAATCTCCGCCTTAAAAATACCCAATAACTTTAGGGCGACACGGTGGAGCAGTGGTAGAGCTGCTGCCTTACAGCGCCAGAGACCCGGCTTCTATCCTGACTACGGGTGCTGTCTGTACGGAGTTTGTATGTTCTCCCCGTGACCTGCGTGGGTTTTCTCCTGGATATCCGGTTTCCTCCCACACTCCAAAGACGTGCGGGTTTGTAGGATAATTAGCTTGGTGTAAATGTAAATTGTCCCCAGTGTGTGTAGGACAGCGTTAATGTGCGGGGATCGCTGGTCGGCGCGGACTCGGTGGGCCAGAGGGCCTGTTTCAGCACTGTATTTCTAAATTAAATGAAACTAAGCTAAACAAGACTTGGCCAATTTGATTGTACTGTTGTCAGTACAGATGACAACTAAGTAATCTTGACACTAGCTCTCCAGTTGTAGAATCCTCTACTCCAGCACAAACTCTCCTGCCAATAGACTGATACCCACAGTGTTTACTGTGACTGGGCATTGCCGTATCTGTGCTCTGCACAAGATCACAAGGTCATAAGTGACAGCAGCAGAAGTAGGCCATTCGGCCCATCAAGTCTACTCCGCCATGCAATCATGGCTGATCCATCTCTCCCTCCTAACCCCATTCTCCTGCCTTCTCCCCATAACCTCTGACACCCGTACTAATCAAGAATCTATCTATCTCTGCCTTAAAAATATCCACTGACTTGGCCTCCACAGCCTTCTGTGGCAATGAGTTCCGCAGATTCACCACCCTCTGGCTAAAGAAATTTCTCCTCATCTCCTTCCTAAAAGAGCGTCCTTTAATTTTGAGACTGTGACCTAGACTCTCCCACTAGTGGAAACATCCTCTCCACATCCACTCTATCCAGGACTTTCACTATTCTGTACACTTCAATGAGGTCCCCCCCTCATTCTTCTAAACTCCAGCGAGTACAGGCCCAGCGCCGACAAACAAGGTTATAAGTATCCAGAATGTATCTTGGCCTTTTGTGGAATAACAGTAGGAAAGTAAATTAAATAAATCCACTATTATATTTTCTTGCACATCTGCCCACTCCCCCATCATTAATAAGAGCCCAGTGGCAGTTCAGCTGAGAGAGAGAGCTGGCCAGAGTCTAATTAGTAATTAGCAGAGACAAGTACAATACCAAGCAAAATGTCATGCATGCAAATAACATGGGGGAAGATGCAAAAAAAATAATGGCTTAATTAAAATAACGTTTAATTAGAGATACGGCCTGACATAAAAATAGACTTCAGTACTAAATTCCTACGTCAGCATAAAGAGATTTTAATAGCAAAGTGGCTGGCATCAGCACCCAGCATTATCTGTGGTTTAACCCATTCCCTCCCACACTCAGGGCAGGCTAGGGCAATGGTTCAACACCAGGTTACTCAGCAAGATGGCGCTTGGCGGAGTTTAGGTTTAGGTTTGTTCTAATCGTTACGTGTACTGAGGTACAGTAATCCCTCGTTATAACAAACTACTGGGAGGGGAATGGTGTCTGTTATTGCCGACTGTCCGCGATTATTGTGAGCAATTTTGGGCACCATATCTGGGGAAGGATGTGCTGGCTCTGGGGAAAGGGTCCAGAGGAGGTTTACGAGAATGATCCCAGGAATGAGTGGGTTCACCTAGGATGAGCGTTTGTCGGCACTGGGCCTGTACTCGCTAGAGTTTAGAAGAATGAGGTGGGATAGAGTGGATGTGGAGAGGATGTTTCCACTAGTGGAAGAGTCTAGGAGGTGCCTTTTCGCAGCTGAAATATTAAAGGGGCACCAATGTGACACTACCGTACAGCGCCAGAGACCCGGGTTCGAGACCGACTATGGGTGCTGTCGGCATGAAGTTTGTACGTTCTCCTCGTGACAATAGACAATAGGTGCAGGAGTAGGCCATTTGGCCCTTCAAGCCAGCACCGCCATTCAATGTGATCATGGCTGATCATCCCCAATCAGTACCCCGTTCCTGCCTTCTCCCCATATCCCCTGACTCCGCTATTTTTAAGAGCCCTATCTAGCTCTCTCTTGAAAGCATCCAGAGAACCTGCCTCCACCACCCTCTGAGGCAGAGAATTCCACAGACTCACCACTCTCTGTGAGAAAAAGTGTTTCCTCGTCTCCGTTCTAAATGGTTTACTCCTTATTCTTAAACTGTGGCCCCTGGTTCTGGACTCCCCCAACATCAGGAACATGTTTCCTGCCTCTAGCGTGTCCAAACCCTTAACAATCTTATATGTTTCAATAAGATTCCCTCTCATCCTTCTAAACTCCAGAGTGTACAAGCCCAGCTGCTCCATTCTCTCAGCATATGACAGTCCCGCCATCCCGGGAATTAACCTTGTGACCTGCGTGGGTTTTCTCCAAAGACG
Source organism: Malacoraja senta (assembly GCA_038087875.1). Lineage (NCBI taxonomy): Eukaryota > Metazoa > Chordata > Chondrichthyes > Rajiformes > Rajidae > Malacoraja > Malacoraja senta. The sequence goes on along the minus strand of CM075996.1, from coordinate 1,634,941 downwards.
TACAGGTTTGTAGGTTAATTGGCCGGTAAATTGTAAATTGTCCCTAGTGTGTGTAGGATAGTGTTAATGTGCGGGGATCGCTGGTCGGTGCATCCTCAGTAGGCCGAGGGGCCTGTTTCTATAAATTCAAACTCAAGTACAATAGAGTCAGCAAAGGGTGAGGATTCAGAGTCTGAGGGAAAGATCTCGACACAAAACATCACCTATCCATGTTCTCCACAGATGCTGCCTGACCCGCTGAGTTACTCCAGCACTCTGTGAAACGTCACCTATCCATGTTCTCCACAGATGCTGCCTGACCCGCTGAGTTCCTCCAGCACTCTGTGAAATGTCACCTAACCATGTTCTCCAGAGATGCTGCCTGACCCGCTGAGTTACTCCAGCATTTTGTGTCTCTTTGGGAAGATACGGAGTGCAGAATATAGTTCTCAGCATTGTAGCGCATCAGTTCCAGAGACAAAGTCCAATGTCCGCAATGGGGTGGAGGTGAATCGGACAGTACCCCAGCTTATGGAAGGACCGTTCAGAAGCCTGATAACAGAGGGGAAGAAGCTGTTCCTGAGTCTGGTGGTGCGCGCTTTCAAGCTTCTGTACCTTCTGCCGGACGGGAGCGGGGAGAAGAAGGAATGACCGAGGTGGGACAAGACTTTAATATCATGGTTTGCAGGAATATATGACTCTTGACGCAGAGTGAGAGAAACAGTTTTTGACTGAGTAAATAAAGAAAAGCCATGAGTCACTGTCTAGATGCCTGAGGTGCTGCTGCCAGCAAGGTCTTTGTTGTCCCTGTACCACTCTATACTTGCACATGACAATAAACTCGAAACTTAAACCCAATTGCCTGAACTCAGCCCAGATCCCTCCAAACCCAATTTATATATCTATCCAATTGTTATTTAATTGAAAAAAAAACACAAAGTGCTGGAGTAACTCAGCGGGCCAGGCAACATCTCTGGAGGACATGGATAGGTGACGTTTCACAGAGTGCTGGAGTAACTCAGCGGGCCAGGCAACATCTCTGGAGGACATGGATAGGTGACGTTTCACAGAGTGCTGGAGTAACTCAGCGGGCCAGGCAACATCTCTGGAGGACATGGATAGGTGACGTTTCACAGAGTGCTGGAGTAACTCAGCGGGTCAGGCAACATCTCTGGAGGACATGGATAGGTGACGTTTCACAGAGTGCTGGAGTAACTCAGCGGGTCAGGCAACATCTCTGGAGGACATGGATAGGCTATGTTTCAGGTTCGGACTCTTCACAAGTTCACAAGTTACAGGAGTAGAATTAGGCCATTCTGCCCATCGAGTCTACTCCGCCATTCAATCTTCCTTCATCCTTCATAGTGTTCATATCTATTCAACCTTCATAGAGAGAGGATTTGAGTAGGAGCAAATCAGTACCCCGTTCCTGCTTTTTCCCCATATCCCTTGATTCCGTTATCTCTAAGATAGTGCACATCCCAAAGACGTGCGGGTTTAAGAGCTATATCCAACTCTCTCCTGAATACATCCAGTGAATTGGCCCTTCACTGCCTTCTGTGGCAGAGAATTCCACAACAAATAATTCCTTGCAGCACCTCGCTCCCGACATAACAGAAGGGAAGAGAGGGTTAAGATATTCCAGAGCAAACCATGGCACAGAAATAAGATAAATCCTCAGTCATGATGCTCTCAGCCACTTGGGGCCTGCGGTTACCAAGGCAACAGTATCAGCAGTACTCGTCCCTGTGAAGGACTGGGTGTACCAATGACTGGGCGGCTCGGAAGAAAAATTATAGATTCCATTTTTAACTCAAAAGAGAAAAAAATATATTCTCTGTTTCTTTTCTAAAAATACAGCCTCTTGTTTTTTGTTCTTTTTGCTTTACACCAACAACTCCCTGGAAAGATCTGTTTACATCAATTTTTTATTTTTATTTTAATCTTCTAAAGCAGTGTTAGCAAGAAATAATATCTGCTCCCCATTAGAGCAACAGAGAATTGAACAAATAAGATAAAGTCCGTGAATGTGGATGTTCACTGACTGAACGTAATTAACCCTCTGAGACGATGCAGAAAAAAACTCACCCAGCCAGGTAGCAGCCGAAGAGAGAGAGGGAGGAATAAGTGCTGGAGTAACTCAGGGGGTCAGGCAGCATCTGTGGAGAACATGGATAGGTGACGTTTCACAGAGTGCTGGAGTAACTCAGCGGGTCAGGCAGCATCTGTGGAGAACATGAATAGGTAACGTTTCACAGAGTGCTGGAGTAACTCAGTGGGTCAGGCAGCATCTGTGGAGAACATGGATAGGTGACGTTTCACAGAGTGCTGGAGTAACTCAGCGGGTCAGGCACACTAATACTATCCTACGCACAATTGGGATAATTTTACATTTTTATACCAAGCCAACTAATCTACAAACCTGCACGTCTTTGGAGTGTGGGAGAAACTGAAGATCTCGGAGAAAACCAACGCAGGTCACGGGGGAAAACGTACAAATTCCGTTTCATGCTAAGTCTTTTCAATATCTTGGTGGTGCAGCGGTATAGTTGCTGCCTCACAGCACCAGAGACCCGGGTTCCATCCTGAATTTGATTTCATCCTCCATTCAAATTCAGGATGGAACCCGGGTCTCTGGTGCTGTGAGGCAGCAACTCTACCGCTGCACCACCAAGATATTGAAAAGACTTAGCATGAAACCAGGTGCAAAGACAAGGTGGGCCGTGGGACCCTGGGGCCTGTTCACATGCAGTGTGGCTCTGGGATTAAACAACGGAGGCAGAGAGGGAAAAATCTGAGCTAATGTTAGAGAGGAAATCTCCAGCACGACCCACCTTGAAGCCAATTCATTAAAGACATTATTTAAATGCATTCTGGAAGGTTCTTTGAGCTGGAGGGAATTAGGGAGTTGGTTAAGTTAAGGTTGGATGTTCAGCCATGATCATTTACAGTCTGACCTGCCTTAATCCTGTTCCTTCCTCTGTTTCTCCTGCAATAACCCAAGCAATAAGTGTCTTGCTACTGATGCCACAAGGGGTAGTCAGTCAACTAAGACAGGGCCTGGAACACTACTCATAGAGTCATACAGCATGGAAACAGGCCCTTCAGCCCAACTCACCGGTGCTGACTTACATGCTGAGTCAAGCCCCTGTCCCACTTAGGAGACCTAAACAGCAACCTCTGGTGACCTTGCCCGCCACCCAAGGTTTCCATGAGGTCACTGGAGGTTTTGGTCACTCTCCCTAATGGTCGAAAGTGGTTTCTGCGTGGTCGAGGCTTCATCTAGGTTGCTGATATTTTTTCATCATGATTTAAACCGGCCTCGACTAAAAATAGGTTGCCGTTTTAAAAATCGATAATTTTTTAGTCGCAGGTCTAGTCGAAGCCGGTTTTCTTCACAGTCGAGGAAGGTTTTCAACATATGTGTGGGAGGTGGTAGGAGGTTGCAGGTCACCTCCATCTTGATTTTTTTTGGGTGGCGGGCAAGGTCACCAGAGGTTGCTGTTTAGGCCTCCTAAGTGGGACAGGGGCTTTAGTCCCCTATGCCCACATTTGCTCCTGACCCAGCTGAGTTACTCCAGCACTTTGTGGCTATCTTCGGTGTAAACCAGCATCTGCATACTCGGTCCGCAATAACCAACCAGACCTCCCGGTGGCTCAGCACTTCAACTCCCCCTCCCATTCCGTATCCGACCTCTCTGTCTTGGGTCTCCTCCATGGCCAGAGCGAGCAACACCGGAAATTGGAGGAAATGCACCTCATATTCCGCTTGGGCAATCTACATCCTGGGGGCATGAACATTGAATTCTCCCAATTTTGCTAGCCCTTGCTGTCTCCTCCCCTTCCTCAGCCCTCGGGCTGTCTCCTCCCATCCCTCAGCCCTCGGGCTCCTCCTCCGCCTTTTTCCTTTCTTCTCCCCCACCCCCCCCCCCATCAGTCTGAAGAAGGGGGGTGGGGTGGCCCGAAACATTGCCTATTTCCTTCGCTCCATAGATGCTGCTGCACCCGCTGAGTTTCTCCAGCATTTTTGTGTATCTGCATTCCCTTTCTCAACAACATGATATCCTGTCCAAAAAGCAGCACCTCTTCTGCACGGCCTCAGGCTAACAACAGTGTACCCACTGGATGGCTGTATTGAAGAGTGTAGAGTTAACATCAGTGGAGGTTACCAGCAGCTGCCAGTATTTACTGCAGTTTGTAACGCATACCGCTGTACCGCTGTTACTGCAGTACTCTCTGCACCGTTCCAGAGATGATTAGTCTACAGCAGAGGGCTTCTCACACACACACACACACTCAGATCACTTATTCCTTTTCTTTCCTGTAGGGAGCCCACAGATATCAGCTTGGAAAAATCAATAGCACATTCAGCGTGCCCTTCATCCTCAGCGCTCGTCTCAGCCTTCACAGTAGCGCAGTCTGGCATGATTACCCGCTAAACCTCATGAGACCATCTCTCTCCGTGTTGTCCTTCTGATGGAGATGTCCGGCTGCCGTAGGGCCTCCTGCGGACCACCTCCACCAACACCGCCGCCCGCCCGCGGCCACAGCAAACGCACCGCCCGCCCTCTTCACCAGACGCCCCGCCGCCCCCCCCCCCCCCCCCGGGCACCCAGGTCGCCGTGTCCCGCTTCCCGAGCTGACTTCAGGACACTTTCCCAGGACGTGAACGGGAGGTGAGTTCACGTCCCGTTCACATCTTTAGACTTTCGACTTTAGAGATACAGCAGGGAAACAGGCCCTTCGGCCCACCGAGTCCTCGCCGACCGGCGATCAAACCACACACTAACACTATCCTACACACACTGGGGACAATTTACAATTTTACCGAAGGCAATTACCAAAACCTACAAACCTGGAGTGTGGGAGGAAACCGGAGCACCCGGAGAAAACCCACGCAGTCAAACTCCGCACAGACAGCAACATTACTCAGGATCGAACCAGGGTCTCTGGCGATGTAAGGCAGCAATTCTACCGCCGCGCCGCCCCTGACTCTGGTCCGAAGAACCTGTTCCAGTGCTGCACTGATCTGAATGAATGAATAAGTTTATTGGTCAAGTATTCACATACAAGGAATTTGCCTTGGTGCTCCGCCCGCAGGTGACAACATGAGATACAGTGACAGTTAGGAATGACACATAAAACATTAATAATAAAACATTATTGATTAAACATGTGAATTAAATACAATACCAGAGCGAAAAGTGTAAGAAGGAACCGGCAGATGCTGGTTTATACCGAAGATTGACATTAAATGCTGGAGTAACACAACGGGACAGGCAGCATCTCCCTAAAAAAACAACCGGTGATGTTTCGGATCAAGACCCTTCTTCAGAGACAAAAGTGAGAAGTGTTTATTGGTTGGTTCTGCGGTCGAGGAAGAAACGGAGGGCTTTAAGACCCTCCTGGTGGGGGTTGGAGGTGTAGCGTGACTGGACATCCATGGTGAAGATGAGGGAATGGGGGCCTGGAAAACGGAAGTCATGGAGAAGATGAAGAGCCCCGCCCCCCCCACCCCACCTTCACTTCAGTCTGAAGATTTTCCAGCACCTGCAGTTCCTTCTTGAACATAGAAAATAGAAAATAGGTGCAGGAGTAGGCCATTCGGCCCTTCGAGCCTGCACCGCCATTCAATATGATCATGGCTGATCATCCAACTCAGTATCCTGTACCTGCCTTCTCTCCATACCCCCTGATCCCTTTAGCCACAAGGGCCACATCTAACTCCCTCTTAAATATAGCCAATGAACTGTCCTCAACTACCTTCTGTGGCAGAGAATTGCAGAGATTCACCACTCTCTGTGTGAAAAATGATTTTCTCATCTCGGTCCTAAAAGACTTCCCCCTTATCCTTAAACTGTGACCCCTTGTTCTGGACTTCCCCAACATCGGGAGCAATCTTCCTGCATCTAGCCTGTCCAACCCCTTAAGAATTTTGTACGTTTCTATAAGATCCCCCCTCAATCTTCTAAATTCTAGCGAGTACAAGCCAAGTCTATCCAGTCTTTCTTCATATGAAAGTGCTGCCATCCCAGGAATCAGTTTGGTGAACCTTCTCTGTACTCCCTCTATGGCAAGAAGGTCTTTCCTCAGATTTGGTGACCAAAACTGTACGCAATACTCCAGGTGTGGCCTCACCAAGACCCTGTACAACTGCAGTAGAACCTCCCTGCTCCTATACTCAAATCCTTTTGCTATGAATGCTAACATACCCTTCGTTACAGATGCAGGATGGGAGAGAGGCATCTGAAGACCAGCATCATAGCATCCTCCTTAATGCACGCTGATAGTGGATACTACAACACAGGCTCCTGAATGAAACATAGAAAATAGGTGCAGGAGGTGGCCATTCGGCCCTTTGAGCCAGCACCGCCATTCATTGTGATCATGGCTGATTGTCCCCAATCAATAACCCGTGCCTGCCTTCTCCCCATATCCCTTGACTCCACCAGCCCCTAGAGCTCTATCTAACTCTCTCTTAAATCCATCCAGTGATTTGGCCTCCACTGCCCACTGTGGCAGGGAATTCCACAAATTCACAACTCTCTGGGTGAAAACGTTTTTTCTCACTTCAGTCTTAAATGGCCTCCCCTTTATTCTAAGACTGTGGCCCCTGGTTCTGGACTCGTCCCACATTGGGAACACTTTTCCTGCATCTAGCTTGTCCAGTCCTTTTATAATTTTATATGTTTCTACAAGATCACCCCCTCACCCTTCTAAACTCCAGTGAATACAAGCCTCGTCTTTTCAATCTGTCCTCATATGACAGTCCCGCCATCCCAGGGAACACAGAAAAAAAGATAACTTCAGCTCAATGCAATCTGTCATTAGTTATTCTCAAAAACCCTCACCGCTTCAAGGCTTTGACCTTAGCCGTGTTGTAAAGTCAAATTGGGTAGTAGTCATCTCTCATTTTAAACAGATTTCTTAAAATGCTGAATTGTCCAAATCCATTCCTTTGGGCTGTTGTCGACCGATAGTAAATCCACTGGCATTCTCTTCACACAAGCTTACAGTCCCTTTCTTCTCACTTAAAGATATAACTTGTGGCGCGTAACAAGGCACACACTTCCTTTGGGAATGAAATCCCTCAGGAGACCTGGCCCGGCCATGACTAATAAGGGAAGGTAAAGATAGTATTAGGTTTAAGGAGGTGGTGCAGAATGCTGGCAAATGCAGCTGAACGCCAGAGAGATTTGGGGAGATTTGGGGAACTAGCAAAGGGTGACCGCAAAATAGATGGAGGATAAAACAAAACGTTAGATGGAGGATTAAACAAAAAAAACTTCTGCACAAACAAGAACGAGCTGCCAGAGGAGGTTTGTGTAGGAAGGAACTGCAGGTGCTGGAAAATGCTGGAGTAACTCAGCGGGACAGGCAGCATCTCTGGAGAGAAGGAATGGGTGAAGTTTTGGGTCGAGACCCTTCTTCAGACTGGTTAGGGAAAAGGGAAATGAGAGATATAGACGGTGATGTAGAGAGATAAAGAACAATGAATGGAAGATAGGCAAAAAAGTAACGATGGTAAAGGCAACAGGCCATTGGTAGCTGTTTGCTGGGTGAGAACGAGAAGCTAGTGCAACTTGGGTGGGGGAGGGATAGAGAGAGAGGGAATGCCGGGGCTAGTTGAAGCAGGTACAATATTTGTCCTTCTGATTCAAGTTTATCTTTGTATCCCTTGTTGTCACCTTCCCCGAGCTAACAATGATCTATTCTCCTTGAACTTCGTCCCCTTTGCTCTCTTGTTTTCACACCTTACCCTTCCATATCTCTGTGTCACCCTCTCCCCCTGACTCTCAGTCTGAAGAAGGGTCTCGACCCAAAACGTCACACATTCCTTCTCTCCAGAGATGCTGCCTGTCCCGCTGAGTTACTCCAGTATTTTGGGTCTATCTTCGTCGCTTAGAAGACCCGTGGACAGGTAGATGGAAAGGAGAGGTTTAGAGGGATAAGGGCCAAATGGAACAAGTGTAGATGGGGTATCTTGATTGGTATCAACAGTGTTGGGCCAAAGAGCCTGTTTCCATGCAGTATGGCTCTGATACTCTATATGTATAAAATAAAGTGACTGTTTCTCAATACTTGTAGAACATAGAATACAGAACGCTGAAAAGTGCATTGGGCTGGCATGGCTGTGCAGCGGTAGAGTTGCTGCCTCACAGCGCCAGAGACCCGGGTTCGATCCTGACTACGGGTGCTGTCTGTACGGAGTTTGTACCTTCTCCCCGTGACCTGCGTGGGTTTTCTCCGGGAGCTCCGGTTTCCTCCCACACTCCAAAGACTGTAGGTAATTGGCTATGGCTGTAAACTGTTCCCAGCGTGAAAAGGAGTGTTACGGTTCGGTTCACTTCAAACAGACAAAAACGCAATAAAATTAGTAATCAAGTAGCAAAATCTTTATTTCGCCAGGCGGGTGTGGCAGCAAACTCTTACAGTGTGTAATATACAGACTATACGTTCACTCTAGCCCCACACACAGAGGTAATGTTCAATCAGACATATTTATACCCCTTTGTAAACTGTTCCCAGCGTGAAGGATAGTTTTACTGTACATGGGTTGTTGGTCGATGCACACTCATTGGGCTGAAGGGCCTGTCTCTGCAATGTTTCTCTAAACCAACAAAAAACTCAATAATGCCAAGATAAACTAATTTTCTCTGCCTGCGCATGATCAATATCCTTTCATTCCTTGCATTTCAATGTGCCCAACCAAAAGCCTCTTATCGTATCGGCCTCCACCACCACCCCTGGCAGCACATTCTATAAACCTTCCACCCAGGTAGCGCCCGTGGTCAGTGGAATTCTCTGCCTCAGAGGGCAGTGGAGGCCGGTTCTCTGGATACTTTCAAGAGAGAGCTAGATAGGGCTCTTAAAGATATAGCGGAGTCAGGGGATATGGGGAGAAGGCAGGAACGGGGTACTGATTGGGGATGATCAGCCATGATCACATTGAATGGCGGTGCTGGCTCGAAGGGCCGAATGGCCTACTCCTGCACCTATTGTCTATTGTCAGGATCGACCCTGGGTCACTGGTGCTGTGCGTCCCACTCACTGTTGTTGGGTTTTTTTTGCCCCTGTGTTTTTTTTAATTCTGCCTCTCGTTTTCATGAAAGAACACACGTCATTGACTCTTCCTCCCGGAGCCCTTTGCAAAACACCAATTACATTCCAGGCACATTATTGTCGAGCTTGAATAGTTTGCCGGTGAAAATCTCTCTCCGCGGCACGGAGTTACTGTTCTCCGCTGCGGTTGGCACGGCAACCCTCTTGGGCCTTAGACAACTTGGACCTTGACTAGACTTACCAATGTTCTCTGGAGATAACTTTTCATCTGGATACTTCTTCGCAGCATGTCAACAGCAAGATGCACAAAGATGGTAGGGACTTGTCAGTTTGCAATCTTCAATGGTTACCCTTCAGGTCTTGGCAACAACTTCGATGGTTGTGGAGGAAACTAGAAGCTTATTCACCCGCGGCCACTCAATTGTTTCCACAATTTATTTGTTCCTGTCTTCTCTTATTAAGGCATGAAACATTTGTGCAAAATCATGAATAATATTTACAGGAAGAGCCAATGATGTGCGCTCTTCCATGAAAACGAGAAAAAAATACTGGGGCAAAAAGCCAAGAGGCAAATACAGTGAGTGGGACGCACACACAAAATGAGAGCGCGCAGGGGGAAAAAATAAAGGGTTGGGACTGATTAAAAAGGGGCGTCTGTGGAAAAAGACCCTTGCAATCCTATATCGCTGAGGACAAAGGGGGGGCGAAGGGCCGTCGAGAACTAAGGGGGGTGGGAGACCTGGCGTGGGGGGGTTGGAGTTGAACTAAGGAGGGTGGAGACCATTCGGGCAAAAAAGGTAACAGGCCCTTCGGTCCATCAAGTCCATGCCAATCAGCAAACACTCTGTACTATCCCACACACTAAGGACGATTTACAGAAGCCAATTAACCTACAAGCCTGCACGTCTTTGGAGTGTGGGAGGAAACCGGAGCACCCAGAGAAAACCCACACGGGTCACAGGGAGAATGTACAAACTCCGTACAGACGAGCACCCGTAGTCGGGGTCGAACCCGGGGTCTCTGGCGCTGTGGGCTCTACTCACCACCTCACCACCCGTGTGTGAGTGTCATCGAGGTCGTGCTGCGTGCCTGAGGAGTTGCAGATGGACATTGTGCAGACGTCAACATTCATCTCCACCCCCTGCCACCCTCGGGTCATGGGTGACGTGGCAGCAGATGGCTGGGCCTCTGGCACCTCCATGAGGACCTCCTGCAGCAACGTCCTGGGGCCAACGACGCCTGACCTCCAACTACCACCAGTGACCCCGGCAACCACACGGGTTTCTGGAGAAGGAGAGAGACGCATTGATCCAAATTACTCGGTCACCTTCCCTGGGACTTGATGGGTGGTCAACCATCAAGCAGGGGAGTCTCAGGGGTTACAACATAGAACAGTACAGCACAGGAACAGGCCATTCAGCCCACAATGTTTTTGCTGAACACAATGCCATCTGGGAATTCACCTCAATACTGCACCCCACTAGGATATGGAAATTCATCACCGTAGCTCCATGGTCACTGGCTCCAAATTCTCCAACTCCGACCCAGCAGCGTTGCTGAGTGTTGCTTCATCAGCAATTCAAGAAGACAGAACGCCACATTGGCGGCACGGTGGCGCAGCGGTAGAGTTGCTGCCTCACAGCGCCAGAGACCCGGGTTCGATCCTGACTATGGGTGCTGTCTGAATGGAGTTTATTCATTCACCCTGTGACCGTGTGGGTTTTGGAGACTGTCCCCCTGTCTATTTTGGCGGCACGGTGGTGTAGCGGGTAGAACTACTGCCTCACAGCGCCAGAGACCCAGGTTCGATCCCGACTACGGGTGCTGTCTGTACGGAGTTTGTACGTTCTCCCCGAGACCTGCCTGGGATCTTCAGTTTCCTCCCACACTCCAAACACGTGCAGGTTTGTAGGTTAATTCGCTTGGTAATAAATGTAAAATCGAAACTCGAATTAAGGATTAGATGAAAAGTTATATTTTAAAATGTACGAATATATCTCCAATGTTGTACTTTTAGTAAATTTACTCCATTCTTCCTTATCATTCCTTTTCTTCCCATTCATTTATTCTCTTATTTTCTATCTATATAAAAAAAAAATACTAGAAGCAGAGTTAATATCAATCGATAATATTAGTAATGTAGGAATGATATACATGAAATGTTTTCAATATGATATGTACCTGCCTCTAATAAAAATATTATAATTTTTTTTTAAATTTTAAATGTAAAATCGTCCCTAGTGTATGCACGGTAGTGTTAATATATGGGGATCGCTGATCTGAGCGGACTCGGTGGGCCGAAGGACCTGTTTCCACTCTGTATCCACTCTTTTTCACACAGAGAGTGGTGAATCTCTGGAACTCTCTGCCACAGAGGGTAGTTGAGGCCAGTTCATTGGCTATATTTAAGAGGGAATTAGATGTGGCCCTTGTGGCTAAAGGGATCAGGGGGTATGGAGAGAAGGCAGGTACGGGATACTGAGTTGGATGATCAGCCATGATCGTATTGAATGGCGGTGCAGGCTCGAAGGGCCGAATGGCCTACTCCTGCACCTAATTTCTATGTATCTATGTATCTATGTATCTATGTATCGCGGGTCTGTGGAGCGGCCAGCTGCGGGGACCGCCGATAGAAACATCGCGGGTCTGTGGAGCGGCCAGCTGCGGGGACCGCCGGTAGAAACATCGCGGGTCTGTGGAGCGGCCAGCTGCGGGGACCGCCGATAGAAACATCGCGGGTCTGTGGAGCGGCCAGCTGCGGGCGGCGGCGCTGACTTTAACATCGCGGAGCCTGGGATCTCTCGCCGAGATCGCCAGTATGTGCAGCTCCGTCCAGAGCGGCCTGTTGGCTTGGAAGCCGCGGTCTCCGGTAAGAAGGCGGCCGTTCCTGGCACCCCAAGCCGCTGAGAGGGTTCTCCCGACGCCGGAGTATCATCACCCGGCGAGAACGGCCATGAACATCGAGCCTCCGTAGTGGCGACTGTGGAGGCCTCAATAGGCCTGACTATGGGTGGACATGGGGATGGGGACTGGGCTTTGTGCCTTCCCCCACAGTGGGAACCATTGTGGGGGGATGTTTTTATGTTTAATGTTAAACTTCTTAATGCTATGTTGTATTTTTATTGGTGTGCTGCAAGGACATCAGAATTTCCCCTGAATAAGGGGATTAATAAAGTAAAAATCAAATCAAATCAAATTATCTCTAAACTAAAAACGATGCCTCCTGTAATTTTATATGCTTTCAAGAGAGAGCTAGATAGGGCTCTTAAAAATAGCGGAGTCAGGGGGATATGGGGAGAAGGCAGGAACGGGGTACTGATTGGGGATGATCAGCCATGATCACATTGAATGGCGGTGCTGGCTCGAAGGGCCGAATGGCCTACTCCTGCACCGATTGTCTATTGTCTATATACAAGATTTATATACAAGTTTATATCACCTTTAAACCGCTGGGTTCAACGAGCAGTTTCCTTTTTGGGTCGAGATTCCAGCTTCTACAGTCTCTTCCCTCTCCATTATTTATTTTTTTCTGCAGCAGTCAGTTAATAGTTTTTCTAATTGTGGATTTTGGATGTCAAGATATGAAACCTCCTCTGAATGAGGATTCAGGTGACAAGAGTTCACGCCGCAGCTCTGTCCATAATTAATAACAGAGTGGCTTTCCTAATGAGACTTCAGTGGGAGATTGCCTTATTCTGAGCGGAGCTGAGGGACCTGGTTTTGTGGGCCAGAGGTCCTCGTTGACGTTGCCTAGTTCACAGAAGGTGCGTGACGGTGACATCCCGCCTGACAGCAAGGCGCGGCGAGCCATCCATCATCTTGAGAGGTCTGTGACAACAGTTTCCTGGGCTTTATAGAAACATAGAAAATAGGTGCAGGAGTAGGTCATTCGGCCCTTCGAGCCTGCGCCGCCATTCAATATGATCATGGCTGATCATCCAACTCAGTATCCTGTACCTGCTTTCTCTCCATACCCCCTGATCCCTTTAGCCACAAGGGCCACATCTAACTCCATCTTAAATATAGCCAATGAACTGGCCTCAACTACATTCTGTGGCAGAGAATTCCAGAGATTCACCACTCTCTGTGTAAAAAATGTTTTTCTCATCTCAGTCCTAAAAGATTTCCCCTTTATCCTTAAACTGTGACACCTTGTTCTGGACTTCCCAAACATCGGGAACAATCTTCCTGCATCTAGCCTGTCCAACCCCTTAAGAATTTTGTAAGTTACTATAAGATCCCCCCTCAATCTTCTAAATTCTAGCGTGTACAAGCCGAGTCTATCCAGTCTTTCCTCATATGAAAGCCCTGCCATCCCAGGAATCAGTCTGGTGAACCTTCTCTGTACTCCCTCTATGGCAAGAATGTCTTTCCTCAGATTAGGAGACCAAAACTGTACGCAATACTCCAGGTGTGGTCTCACCAAGACCCTGTACAACTGCAGCAGAACCTTTCTGCTCTTATACTCAAATCCTTTTGCTATGAATGCTAACATACCATTCGCTTTCTTCACTGCCTGCTGCACCTGCATGCCTACTTTCAATGACTGGGGTACCATGACACCGGGACTGAGCACCATAGACTCGTAGAGTCACGCAGCACGGATACAGGCCCCTCAGCCCAACTGGATCTTGCTACACATGACAATAACAAACAAATAAAATATGAATGTAACCACCATGAGGCATAATATTTGATGCATTCTTGGACCAGCCACTGCGATTACTCCTCTTCCCATTCTCTTCCATTAAGAAAAAAATGCTGGAAATACTCAGGAGGTCAGGCAGCATCTATGGAAAATTAAACAGAGCCAACCAGTCTGAAGAAGGGTCTCGACTCGAAACGTCACCCATTCCTTCTCTCCAGAGATGCTGAGTTACTCCAGCATTTTGTTTCTATTTTGAGATAAAGGGTCCCCCTCCTGAAACATTAACTCTGTATCTCTCTCCACCGATGGTGCCTGACCTTTTAGTTTAGTTTAGTTTAGAGCTACAGCGCGGAAACAGGCCCTTCGGCCCACCGAGTCCGCACCGACCAGCGATCCCCGCGCATTAACACGAGCCTACACACACTAGGGACAATTTACACTTATACCAAGTATACGAACCCAAGCCAATTAACCTACAAACCTGCACGTGATTGGAGTGTGGGAGGAAACCGAAGATCCCTGAGAAAACCCACGCAGTCACGGGGAGAAGGTACAGGCAGCACCCGTAGTCAGGATAGAACCCAGGTCTCCAGTGACTGGGGGTGGAAGATTGCAACCTTCACGAGGTCCGCCCTGTTTCGACTAATGCAATCAACTCGACGTGCACAAACGGAAGATCAAATAGAACAAGTTGTCCAACAACTTTAGGCTGTGCACGCCACACGAAAGAAGAAGAAGGCAGCAACTCTACCGCTGCGCCACTATGCTGCCCTGTTGGGTTTTTCAACCCATTCCTGTTTTAATTTCAGGTTTGTTTCCAGCATCTGCGGTTGTCTTCACTGTCACCACTAACTCGTCAACACAAATAATTGTTTACCAGCTCTAACTTTGTTACCTGCCTTATGAAACAAGCAATTCAAAAGAAAATTTACCTTCCTGAGCATTTATCTTTCCTGCGTTAAGTTGATCATACTTTTTTTAACCAAGATTTAGTTTGACTCCTATGACACCTCCTTCAGTGCCTCAGGGTCTTAAGTTGCTTGACAATAGATCTTGTGACATGGCAAGTGATGTTTTACTAAGTTAGCAACACTATATTAATTCAAGTTGTTGTACCAGGCTGGACGGTATTCAGTCTGAGCTCTGGAGCTTTGAGTCACGTATTGCAGGACTCTCGAGAATGAGTTGCTGGATGTCATTGTGTACAAAGAGATAGGTTTAGGCTGCCAACGTGAGGTGATGTGATGAAATGGGACAGGTATAAAACCAGGAGCTGACCCCGTCACACAGAGAGTAGCAATGATATTAGATCAGTACATGGATATGCAGGGGACAGAGGAAGAAGAGTCCGATTCCGCGCCGACCAGCGTTCACCCCGAACACTAGCGCTATCCTACACACACGAGGGACAACTTACAATGTTACCAACGCCAATTAACCGACAAACCTGTACGTCTTTGGAGTGTGGGAGGAAACCGGAGCACCCGGAGTAAACCCACACGGTCTCAAGGAGAAAGTACAAACTCCGTACAGACAGAGCCCGTAGTCAGGATCGAACCCGGGTCTCTGGTGCTCTGAGGCTGCAACTCTACCGCTGCGCCACCGTGCCGCCCCTGTGTCTAGGAGACTTTTGGATGGGCACATGGATATGCAAGAAATATAGGCTTTTAGATTATGAGCAGGTATGAGCAGAGTTGCTCTTGGCATCATGTTCAACACAGACGTTGTGGGCCGAATGGCCTGATCCTGTGCTGTACTGCTCTATGTTCTAGCCTGAGAGGTAACTTTTTCACACAAGGGGTGGTAGGTATATGGAACGAGCTGCCTGAGGAGGTAGTTGAGGCAGGTACTATAACAACATTCAAAAGACATTTAGACAAGTACATAAGAAAGATT
>CM075996.1:1584355-1614355 GCA_038087875.1 Malacoraja senta | reverse complement strand
AGAACTTTTATGTAAATACTAAAACTGGTGCTTAAAATTTCAGTTGCACTCTCTTCCACATAAGTACCTTGGAAGTCTTGTGGGGATATGCGACAGAATGAAGTCAAAGTTGTCTATTTAAATATCAACGTCAACAAAGGTAGAAAAACTCCATTGCTCCTGTAATCCATCTTGACTTCAGTCTCCTCATCTTTGTTGTCTTCAGCAGAGATGATGCATTTCTCTCAAAATAAAGGCAGTTCACTCTTCCCAAGTAGTGTAAACCCCCTTAAATTGGTGTACGTCCCTTCAAATTCAGATTTACCTTTGTCTTCTGTTACCTTGGAGATGTTGAAAAGCAGAGAGAGGCCTTCCTTCCCATTCAACCATTGCTACCTCTTCGTAACAGCAAGCAACTTGCGGCACAGTGGTGCAGCGGGTAGCGCTGCTGCCTCACAGCACCAGAGACCCGGGTTTGATCCTGACCTCGGCTACTGACTGTGTGGAGTTTGCGCGTTCTCGCTGTGACCACGTGCGATTCCTCCAGGTTTCCTCCCACATCACAAAGATGTGCGGATTGATCGGCCCTCTGTAAATTGCCCCCCTAGTGTGTAGGGAGTGGATGAGAAGGTGGGATAACATAGAACTCGTGTGAACGGGTGATCGATGGTTGGCATGGACTCGGTGGGCCGAAGAGGCCTGTTTCTGTGCTGTATCAATAAACCAAAACTGACCTCCCCGTCTTTGGGAAGTGGGAGGAATCCGGAGCACCCAGAGGTGACTAGAGGGCGCAGTTTTACAGTGAGAGGGGCAAAGTTTAAAGGAGATGTCTGGGGCATTTCTTTTATACAGCGGGTGCCTGGAACGCACTGCCAGAGGTGGTGGTGGAGTCAGATACAATGGTGGCATTTAAGTGGGTTTTATACAGGCAAATGGGAATGGAGCGATATGGATCACGTGCAGATAGAGGAGATTAACTTGGCATCATGTTCAGCATGGACATTGTGGGCCGAAGGGCCTGTTCCTGTACTGTGCTGTTCTATGTTCTATGTATTTGCAGATTCATTTAACAAGTAGGGTTCTAATTCCCGAGCTGCCACGGTGGGATTCGAACACACGTCTCTGGATTGATGATCCAGAACGCTGGCAGCTGGTCCCATGATTAGTCAACAAGGCAATTGCATCTCACAACATTTGTACAGAATTATTAATAAAGCATCCATCAGTGCCCCAGGGCAGCTTGATGCATCACCCAGCCAAATAAGTACTTTGTTGAAATGCTGTCATTTCCCTAAAACACGGCAGCTAAAGTCTGCACGCCATCATTTTGTGCTACATTAGTTGAGATTAGTTTAGAGATGCTGCGTGGAAACAGGCCCTTCGGCCCACTGAGCCCGCACCGACCAGCGATCCCCGCACACTATCCCTATCCTACGTACACGAGGGCCAATTTACAATTTCACCAAAGACAATTAGCCTACGAACCTTTGGAGTGTGGGAGGAAACCGGAGTTCCTGGAGAAAACCCACGCAGTCAAGGGGAGAACGTACAAACTCTGCGGGGAGAACATACAAACTTTCTTGATTAACACGGATGTCAGGGGTTATGGGGAGGAGGCAGGAGAATGGGGTCAGGAGGGAGAGATAGACCAGCTATGATTGAATGGTGGAGTAGACTTGATGGGCCGAATGGCCTAATTCTGCTCCTGTCACATGAACTTATCAACTTATTATGAACAGACAGCACCCGTGGTCTGGATCGAACCCTGTCTCCTGCGCTGTAAGGCATCAACTCTACCGCTGCGACACCGTGCTGCCCGATATATTTACATAAACAAATGCTTTCCATGGCCGGCCCAAAATGTTAATTTTCTTCAGTCACTTAGTCTGGTACATTCCTCTTTCTTTGCAAGATATTTTTAATCAAAATAATTTTAAGGCAGGATGAATGCATTTTTTTCAGAGCAAGTAAGAATTTTGTTGTGCCGCCTTGGGAAGTATGACAATGAAACTGTTGACCCTGGACTCTCTAACCCCATTTCTCTTGTGCTTATTCTGCTACTGCTGATGCCAGCTGACTTCAGCGAGGAATATTCCAAATATCGAATTCACACAACCTTAATTCCCTGGGAGTGGAGTCTTTGAGTCCACTAGTGGCGCCCTCTGTTGGCCCGTGGCTTAAGACCTTCTCATAGAGTGATACAGTGCGGAAACAGGCCCTTTGGCCCAACTTGCCCACATCAGCCGACATGCCCCAGCTACGCCAGTCCCACCTGCCTGTGCTTGGTCCATATCCCTCCAAACCTGTCCTATCCATGTACCTGTTTAACTGTTTCTTAAACGCCTCAACTACCTCCTCTGGCAGCTCGTTCCATACACCCACCACCCTTTGTGTGAAAAGGTTTACCCCTCAGATTCCTATTAAATCTTTTCCCCTTCGCCTTAAACCCAAATCCTCTGGTCCTCGATTCCCCTACTCTGGGCAAAAGACTCTGTGCATCTACCCGATCTATTCCTCTCGTGATTTTATACACCTCCCTAAGATCGACCCCCATCCTCCTGCTCTCCAAGGAATAGAGACCCAGCCTACTCAACCTCTCCCTAAAGCTCCATATTCTATATTCTAAATGCCTCATGAATGGATAATTCTGGATGGATTATCTGGACTATTTCTTACAGGACTTAAGGAAGAAGACAGAAGTTCATCAGATTGATTCCTGGAATGGTAGGTTGTTGTACGAGAGATTAAGCAGCTAAACAACCGAATGGAACGTTGAATTCTCCAATTCTATATAAACAACCCTTTCAGCCCACCACCATCATTCTGCTCCTTTCCCCTCCTTTGTACACTCATCACCCATCCCCGACTCCCTCATTTCCCTTGTATTTCCCCCTTTCCCCTGCCCTCCTCCTCCTTCCGCGTACATTCCTCCCTGCGGCTTTACGTCACTCCTCATGTCGCCACTTTTGTCTCCTTTTCACCTCCACGTACTCCACCCCAATCTGCCAATCAAACCTCCCCCCCCTGTATCCACCCATCACTTGCCAGGTTTGCCCCACATTTCCTTTCCCCCTTTGCCTACAATCATTCCGAAGAGGGTTCCTGACCCGAAGCGTCGCCGGTCCACGTCTTCCGCAGATGCTGAGTTCATCCAGGGCATTCTGTTTTATTGCAAGAAATTGTGCAGATTACGTCTAAGTGGGCCAGAAGGTAAACGAACGAGAGGTGATTCCATTGGCGTGTACAAAACGTTTACTCGATGGGCCGAATAACCTGTGAACCTGTTCCTATGACCTGTGAACTTCCATCAGATGGTTTTGAGGGCCAGTTAGCTGGAGTGAGAAGGTTGCAGGAACAACAAACCCAAGCCATGCAGGCAAAGGAGACTTGTCCCTCCACCCAGATCATATCCTGTCCCCATCAACACAACAACACTCTCTGTCAGCCTCAATATCAATAAGTGTCAGCTTATGTACAATGGGATAAAAAGGTTGGTTCGTTTTAAATGAATTGAAGTTCCACAGAGACAGTGAGCATGAATAATTGATGAAAGAAGAAACCTTGCTGATTGCAACGGAATTTTTGATGCAATGCAAAGTATTGGAGCAACTCAGCAGGTCAGGCGGCATCTCTGGAGAACATGGATAGGTGACGTTTCGGGTCGGGTCCCTTCTTGGTATGAACAAGGGTTGTCTTTCCAAAGATAGACACAAAGTGCTGGAGCAACTCAGCAGGTCAGGCGGCATCTCTGGAGAACATGGATAGGTGACGTTTCGGGTCGGGACCCTTCTTGGTATGAACAAGGGTTGTCTTTCCAAAGATAGACACAAAGTGCTGGAGCAACTCAGCAGGTCAGGTGGCATCTCTGGAGAACATGGATAGGTGACGTTTCGGGTCGGGACCCTTCTTCAGACCTTTCCATGTTCTCCAGAGATGCTACCTGAGCTGCTGAGTTACTCCAGCAGGTTGTGTCTTTTTTTTGTAAACCAGTGCTTGCAGTTCCTTGTTTCTCCATTTTCGTTGCAGCTAGCCAGGCAGCTTTGGTCTACAAACAAGCAAGGAAGTACGAGATACAAGGAACTGCAGGTGCTGGAATAATTTAGTTTAGAGATACAGCAGGGAAACAGGCCCTTCGGCCCACCTTGTCCTTGCCAACCACGTTGGCATATTGAGTTGCTCCCAGTTTAGTTTAGTTTAGAGATACAGCATGGAAACAGGCCATTCGGCCCACCAGAAGAAGACAGGAGAATAGGGTTGAGAGGTAAAAGGTAAGAGAAGAGGGTTTACAACTCAGCCATGATCAAATGGTGGAGTGATGATGAGCCAAATGGCCATATTCTGCTACTTATGATCTTATGTTACTGCAGATGCAGGAAATCTGAAATTTAACCAAACATACAGAAAGGTTATAAATACTCAGCAAACTGCGCAACATCTGTGGAGAGATAGCCAGCGGCGACATTTCAGGTCGGTGACCTTTTATTTCTGATTTCCAGCATCTGCGGTATTTTGCGCTTGGACCATTGTTTCACACCTGGCCTCTGCACTGGACCTCAGGACCTGCAGAACTGAAGTCTGCAGGAGAGAGAGAAAAGAGGGCGTATAAAATGGAGACGGGGGACTCGGGGATGGGAGATAGAAACATAGAAAAATAGGTGTAGGAGTAGGCCATTCGGCTCTTGGAGCCAGCGCCGCCATTCAACATGATCATGGCTGATCATCTAAAATCAGTACCCCGTTCCTGCTTTCTCCCCATATCCCTTAATTCCGTTAGCCCTAAGAGCTACATCTAACTCTCTCTTGAAAACATCCAGTGAATTGGCCTCCACTGCCTTCTGTGGCAGAGAATTCCACAGATTCACAACTCTCTGGGTGAAAATGTTTTTCCTCATCTCAGTCCTAAATGGCCGACCGCTTATTCTTAAACTGTGTGACCCCTGGTTCTGGGCTCCCCAAACATCCCCCAAGTATGCAGGAGGGTAATCGAGCAGGGTGGCTGCTGGACGTGGGAGATGGTGGGAGAAATGAGCACTGAACTGAATAAAGCTAAAGAATCATAAGAGTTTGTAGAATAAATTAGATGTTTGCCCATTAAAACAAAGTTACTGGGCATGGATTTTGTTAATTGCAGTAATCGAAGACCTTGTATGATAATCCTTCTTAATGGATTATTTACAATCTGCAGGTGGTGTATTAGACTGAACTATATGAAAAATACCATTAATAATTCCGTCTATTAATAGAAATTAGCTCTCCTGAGGCACCAGCTCAGTGTTACTCCACCATCCAAACTGTTCATCATTCCATTTGTGGAGCAAGGTATTGAAGAGAAGGTCACAGATTGCTGGAGTAACTCAGCGGGTCAGGCAGCATCTGTGGAGAACATGGATAGGTGACGTTTCACAGAGTGCTGGAGTAACTCAGCGGGTCAGGCAGCATCTGTGGGGAACATGGATAGGTGACGTTTCACAGAGTGCTGGAGTAACTCAGCGGGTCAGGCAGCATCTGTGGAGCGAAGGAAATGGGCAACCTTTCGGGCCGAAACCCTGAAGGAAATAGGCAACGTTTCGGGCCGAAACCCGGAAGGGTTTCGGGCCTAAACGTTGCCTATTTCCTTCACTCCATAGATGCTGCCGGAACATGGATAGGTGACGTTTCACAGAGTGCTAGAGGAACTCAGCGGGTCAGGCAGCATCTGTGGAGAACATGGGTAGGCGACGTTTCACAGAGTGCTGGAGTAACTCAGCGGGTCAGGCAGCATCTGTGGAGAACATGGATAGGTGATTTTTCGGTTCAGGACCCTTCGTGGCGTGAACAAAGGTTGTCTTTCTAAAGATAGACACAAAGCGGCACAGTGGTGCAGTAGCATTGCTGCCTTACAGTGCTTACAGCGCTTACAGAGACCCGGGTCTTTGGCGCTGTGAGGCATCAGCTCTACCCGCTGCCGCCCTATTCTATCGTTAAGATGCGCATGTAGTTAGTGAGAAATCAGGACTGATTTGGTCGGTGATTAAATCAAAGAAAGCCAGCAAAAGGGAATTGGCACCAGGGATTGTTTTTAGTTGATAAAGTAACCGCAGACCCAGGTAAGTGTGTGGAATATGCAGAGAGTGAGATGAATAAAGGACTGGTTTTATGAACAGGTGACTTATAAACTAATACATCTCTTCCAACTCTGTTGCAAAACCATTGGGGTGAAACATTCTCTCTTTCTGCCTGACATCTAATACATTCAGGGATTTTCTGTATTCCAAGTTTACAGCAAAAATGGAGTTCTTTTTATTTGCTTTTATCCACTTAAAAGTTCTATATTTTAAAGAAATGATTTGTCTACATCCTCTCCACTGGGAACTGCGACTAAATCTGCTCTGAGGATCTCAACAGAAAGATGGTAAACACAGACTAGAAACAAATACAACATTACAGATAACCCACTGAGAATGTCCACCAGGTATGGATGCCCATTAGAGGATGCATTAAATGAAGAAGAAAACTACAAAATCAACTATTTACAGAAAAATATATTATCTGCAACATATAAATAGCTGATGAAAAGCAGTTAAAGACACAAGAAACTGCAGATAGTGGAATCTTCCATGGAGCACAAAGTAGCTGGAGTAACTCAGCGGGTCAGGCAACATCTCTGGAGGACATGGATAGGCGATGTTTCAGGTTGGGACCCTTCTTCAGACAGATAACTTGGTTTGTAGTGCAGGAAGGAACTGCAGGTGCTGGTTTAAACAGCAAATAGACACAAACAGCTGGAGTAACTCAGCGTGTCAGGCAGCATGTCTGGAGAGAAGGAATCTGTGATGTTTCGGGTTGAGACCCTTCTTCAGAATTTGGTTGGCGTAGATGACTTGGACTCGAGGCCCTGTTCCGCTGTTCTATAACGACTGATACTAATGAGATTATTGGTACAATTGCCACTCCTGGCTAAATGTCACCGATGTTTATGTGGTGGATGCAGGCAGCTGGAACCCCAGAATGCCACAGTCTCCTCGGCCAGTAATCGCCAGGTTAATCCCAGAATTGGCCCATAGCCATCTGGCCTGCGATCATCACATCCTGCCCTGTCGAGCCTCATCGATCAACAGCGCCAGTCCCATTCTTGTGGAGCCTGCGACTGTGTTTCCACCTTCACCGCTCACATAGCCTCTGCTTCCCTAGTAGGCATAGGAAGTTCGGCAATGTCCCCAACAACTCTCGCCAACTTCTGCAGACATGCAGTATAAACCATTTTATTGGGATGAATCACAGCACGGTTTGGGAACAACTCCACCCAAGACCGCACGAAATTGCAGAGAATTGTGGACGCAGCCCAGACCATCACACAAACCAACCTCCCTTCCATTGACTCCATCTACACCTTATGCTGCCTCGGCAAGGCCACCAACATAATTAAGGACAAGTCACACCCTGATTATTCCAACACAAACCATCACCTATCCGTGTTCTCCAGAGATGCTGCCTGACCTGCTGAGTTACTCCAGCACTCTGTGAAACGTCACCTATCCATGTTCTCCACAGATGCTGCCTGACCCGCTGAGTTACTCCAGCACTCTGTGAAACGTCACCTATCCATGTTCTCCACAGATGCTGCCTGACCCGCTGAGTTACTCCAGCACTCTGTGAAACGTCACCTATCCATGTTCTCCACAGATGCTGCCTGACCCGCTGAGTTACTCCAGCACTCTGTGAAACGTCACCTATCCATGTTCTTCAGAGATGCTGCCTGACCCGCCGAGTTACTCCAGCACTCTGTGAAACGTCACCTATCCATGTTCTCCACAGATGCTGCCTGACCCGCTGAGTTACTCTGGCACTTGTGTCCATCTTAGGAAAAGCTGATGTGCTTTCCCATGGAGTGGGGATTGTACGATAACATTGGGTTGGTATGAACAGGTGGTTGATGGTTGGTGCAGACGTGATGGGCCGAAGGGCCTGTCTCCTGTCTCTGTGAGCCTATGGCTGAACGGGTTGAGGAGATGCGGGATGGACCTGGGTACTGACGTGCATGAGGAAATGGCCCATTCCTAGTTACGTGTGTGCCAAAAATATGAAAAACTGTGGAATACAATTCTTCTAATTCTGAAAGCATTGAAGGTATATTGTTTTGCACTATGTATATGATTCCTAGTTTGCTATTTCGAAGTTTAGCAAATGAAATTTTTCTGTTATGCTGACAATGTTTGTTTAGGGTCAGAGGTCAAATATGACTGGCCACGTGTGTGACCTCACTCGGAAGCATTTCTTTTCATAACCTATCTTACAAACTCTGTGAATTTTAAAAAGCTAGAATGTTAGTAACTTTAGCAGACATGCATCATAGTTCCGTCGATAGGAAAATAGCAATGAATAAGGCTCATCTCTTGCAAGAATCTTTTAATGTATCACTTTATGTGATGACACATGGTCACGTATGTGACACGTTGGTTTACTTTCCAAAGAATGGCCCAAATGCAGAACGGCATGCGGTACCTATTGGGACCAATGCATGCTGGCGGGCTGATTGGATGCAGATAGGGTGCCACTGCAGCGGCAATGGACATGCAGCAAACCGGTCCCTGGTCTCGGCATCACGTGGCAGCCGGGACATCCATCCACGTGGTCTCAGCCCACCCGGGCAATGAACGCTACCAGCAGAGCTTCTTCCCATCGCCTGGAGAAGAAGCGTGGAATGTGAGACATCTCTCTCTCTCTCTCTCTCTCCGCATCTCTGTCTGTGGATTAAGCTGACTTGTGGTTTCCGTGCATAAACACCAGCATGTCCACGTGCTCCGGTGCCAGGTCTGAGCGCTTGCCGTAGACATCCTGACCGGCTTGGGTGAAGATCCAGGTGCCGGGCACGGCGGTGGCGGGCACTGCCAGCAGCTTGCGTGCGGCAGTGGCGAGGAGCGGGTACTGGGTGTGGTGGGCCTTCCACCACTGCAGGGGGTCCTGGCAGAGCGCGGCCGCCTCGCTGGTCTGGAAGCCGCTGATTTCCTGCTCCGCTTGCTGGTTGACCGAGTTGACCGAGGCACTCCTCACGTTGCACAGGTCGCCCAGCAGGAACTCGATGCCTGAGTCCGGCCGGGGCTTCTTGGCCGGCTCGGGGCCGCAGCTGGACATCTCGGGGTCGCCAGGTTGCGGCTGGAGTCTCGCCAGCTGAGCGGTCTCCTGCCTCAGGGCGTGGAAGGTCTCCACCTTCTCCACCTGGCTGAGGAAGTCCAAGCCCCGGAAGCGCGGGTCCAGAGCGCAGGCCAGGTTGAGCACGCGGTTGACCTCGCGGTCGGCGTACCACTGGTCCAGGTCGGTGCGGATCGCCTGCTTGACGTCGTGGGCCAGTTCCGAGTCGCCCTCGTTGGTGGCCAGGTGCTTGTAGATCAGGCTGGTCACCACCGGCTTCACCAGCGACAGGCTGGAGAAACGTTCCTTGGTCAAGGTGGACGTGGCGATGGCCAGGGGCTTCAGGATGCCCGTGATCTCCTGGACCACCTGCCAGTCCTCGGCTCTCAGACCCAACCCCTCACCCTCGTGCTCCTCGCTCAGACCATCCAGGAACGAACGATGGTCCTGAAGGTTCTGCAGCAGATCGTAGGTGCTGAACCACTTCACGCTGCCTGCGGGAAACGTCCTGGACTGGAACTTGTGGAGGACCTCGCTGGAGCCCACCTTGTCGCTCAGAGCCGGAAAGGAGGACACGTTCTCCATCAGCTTCTTGCAGCGGTCCAACGTGCGCAGGATGGGTGGCTGCTGCAGTGCCGAGTCTACGCAGTTCTGCAGAGCGTGCCCGATGCATGGCAGAGTCTTCCAGCCCAGCTTGGTGACCGCCATCCTGACGTCCACGTTGCTGGCCATGATGGAGAGCCAGGTCCGCTCCCCGATGCTCCACTCGTTGGCGACGTCCAGCAGGGCCGCCCGGACCTTCTCCGCCGTGCCTTCCTCGCCGACCGCCCGGGTGGACAGCACGTAGATCCTGAGGTCAAAGGAGCTGTCCACCTGGTGGGCACTGACCGTGACGTAGGAGCGTGACTGCTCGTGCTTCCACAGGTCAATGCTGACCGTGCAGTGCCTCTGCGACTTCATGGAATCCATCACCCTCAGCTTGGCCTGGGCGTACATGTCCCGTAGCACTGTCTGAGCAAAGAAGGCCACGGTGGGGATCTTGTAGGTGGGCTCCAACACGCTCATCATCTGGACAAAACCCTCCCCCTCAATGGTCCTCAGTGGCAGAAGGTCGGTCACAATGAAATCTGAGATGGCCCTGGTGGTTCTCCCGACAGGGGTGGTCATCACCATGGAGGTCCTGGCCGGGTGGTCCTGGGTCTCCTTCTGCGGTGCGGCCGTCCCTCCCACCAGCTGGTTGTACTCTTGCCTGTGCTTGTAGATCAGGTGCTGCCTCAAGTTGGTGGTGTTGCCGCTGTACGACAACCTCACCCCGCACAGCTTGCAGATGATCTTGGTCTTGTCCAAGATGCGGCCCAAGGCGTCTCCCTGAAAACCGAAGAAGGTCCAGTAACGGCTCTGCGCTCGGCCCAGGCTGACCAGGTTGTTCCTCGTGCCCTCCCGCAGGGCGCCAGGGACCTCTCGCCTCAGGCTGCTCTCGTGGGATTGGATGATGGAGGCCACAAAGTCCCTGCAGTTATGCTGCCCTTGGGCTTTCTTGTGACTTGACATCTCTTTGGGAACCTTGGTTTGGAGGTCCTGAAACAACTTCATAAGCAGCTCTTTCTCTCCAAACTCATACTTAAAATGTTCACCTAATAAAAAGAGAAAGAGGTTCAGCTTTCTCCCAACCATCATAGATCCAAGAATGTTTTATTCATTCATCGGATTTACTGGCCTCTCCATTTGTCTGCAGCTAATTCCAATCCCAAATACACCTTTAATATCATTACAGATTCACGGGTCAGCAGTGTTATAGCCAATAGAGTTGCCGCCTCACAGCCTCAGAGACCCGAGTTCAATCCCAACCTCAGGTGCTGTCTGTACGGAGTTCACACGTTCTCCCTGTGACCGCGTGGGTTTCCTCCGGGTGCCCCGGTTTCCTCCCACATCCCAAAGACATGCGGGTTTGTAAGTTAACTGTCCCTCTGTGTATTGCCCCCTAGTGTGTAGGGAGTGGATCAGAAAGTGCGATTAACATAGAACTGGTGATCGAGGGTCAGCATGGACATGGTGGGCCGAAGGGCCTGTTTCTATGCTGTATCGCTACACTCTACAGGCGAGGTTAACACACAGTGTGACTCACTCACCAATTTTGCTAACTTGAGTTTGAGCTGAGTTCAGTTTATTGTCACGTGTACCGAGGTACAGTGAAAAGCTTTTGTTGCGTGCTAACCAGTCAGCGGAAAGACAATACATGATTACAATCGAGCCCTCCACACTGTACACGATAAAGGGAATCACGTGCATAATGTTTAGTGCAAGATAGTCCGAGGGTCTCCAGTGAGGTAGATGGTAGTTCAGGACTGCCGCCTAGTTGTACAGGTGAACACCAGGTGTATAGTAGAGAGCATGCTGGTTGCATTAGAGCCTGGTTCGCCAACTTGAACGCTGAACTTTGAAGGAGACCACAGAGAGTGGTGGATGCCCGGTCCACCACGAGTACTGACCTCCCCAACATCAAGGGAGGCGCTGCCTCAAAATGGCGGCCAATATCATCAGAGACCCGCACCACCCTGGCCACGCGCTCATCTCGCTGCTACCATCGGGACGAAGGAAAAATGAGCCAAGAACAGCTTCTTCCCAACAACCAGGCATCAGGTTCTTGAACACTGCACAACACTAACCCCAACAACGGTGATCTTCTGTGGACTGGAGTCTAAGGTGGCACCTAAAACGTGGCGGCTCTTGTGTACGGACTCAGTGTGGTCTACTGTTTTACACTCAGTATGATTATACCAAATCTATAGTAGGATTGCCACTGAGCAGTATGCCAAAAGAACAGACTTTCGCTGTACGTAGGTACACATGACAGTAACGTCCCAGTGAGTGATTGATTGTTTAGGACCTACCCAACTTCAGCCCCAAGGTCCTGGCGTATTCCTCACCGATCCACACCAGGAGCTCATTGCCAGCGGCGATGGTCTGGCAGGCCCGGTAGTAGATTTTGCCGCGATACTGGAACACCGTCATATTATGTTCCTCTTCGCTAGAGGCACAGGCCACGTATCTGTGAGGCAAAGACAGGGACTTGAGGGCACACCAGTTTGTGTTCCTCCGCTCCACACAGCGCCAGCTCAATGGGGAAAACCAGTTGGCTTCGTTTTTTCTCCTCCCCCATTACCTTCAAACAGTTGTGTGTGATTGCAGCCAATTCCACATTGCCTTGTATTTACACCATCAATCCAAGTGGCAGAGAGAGCTGAGGCTCAGTGTAGGAGGGAGGATAATGCGCCCCAAAAAAGACACAGAGTGCTGGAGTAACTCAGCGGGTCAGGCAGCATCTGTGGGGAACATGGATAGGTGACGTTTCACAGAGTGCTGGAGGAACTCAGCGGGTCAGGCAGCATCTGTGGAGAACATGGATAGGTGACGTTTCACAGACACAGTGCTGGAGTAACTCAGCGGGTCAGGCAGCATCTGTGGAGCGAAGGAAATGGGCAACCTTTCGGGCCGAAACCCTGAAGGAAATAGGCAACGTTTTGGGCCAAAACCCGGAAGGGTTTCGGGCCGAAACGTTGCCTATTTCCTTCGCTCTATAGATGCTGCTGGAACATGGATAGGTGACGTTTCACAGAGTGCTGGAGTAACTCAGCGGGTCTGGCAGCATCTGTGGGGAACATGGATAGGTGACGTTTCACAGAGTGCTGGAGTAACTCAGCGGGTCAGGCAGCATCTGTGGAGAACATGGATAGGTGACGTTTCACAGAGTGCTGGAGTAACTCAGCGGGTCAGGCAGCATCTGTGGAGAACATGGATAGGTGACGTTTCGGGTTGGGACCCTTTTGCAGATAATATACCTCAATCTCTTTCCTCTGCCCCCCTCACGTAAATGCTCACACATTTTCCCCACCACCCCAATCACTCTGTTCCTTCACCTGCTCCATACATGCATCACCTGAGGTCCCCATGTCCCTTTTAACCCCCCCTTCTTTCAGCCAGCATTTCATCTCTTCAGCATCTGCAGTTCCTTGTTTCTCTATAAGAAACCTCAGCTTCCTGCGGTCCAAGGAACATAGTCATAGCATGTCCAACCTCTCCCTGCAGCTAATCCCCTCAAATCCTTAGCAATACACAGACACACAACTAATTAGGAGTGGGGAAGCAATGCTGCAAATTCTAAGTCGCACTGACCTTAGGACTGCTTTGACAACTTAAATGTTAGCACGTGAATTTATGGTGAAAAAGTTGACTCAAGTATGGCAATTAATAGAATGGTGCTAGGGAGCAAAGGGCTACAGACAGTAATTAATTATCGACGTGTGGAGAGGGTAATTTAGGGATCTGCAGTGTGCTTTTGCAAACTATTCTGCATGAGATGTCAAACTTCATGCCAACCCTACATAAGTGAACCCAGGACTGCCAACTCAAAGACAATTTTTGGCTAATTCTTTCACATTCTTTATATGTGGCCCACACCCTAACCATTGCACAGACACAGAGGCAAAAATGTCCCAGACCTGGAACACGAACAATTTCTCTCTCCACCGACCTTGCCTGACCTGCTGAGTCTTTCCAGCATTTTCTTTTTTTTTCCATTATAAAGCTTAAAACTGTTTTTTTTTGATTGATTAAAAGATACAGCATGAAAACAGGTCCTTCGGCCCATCGAGTCCATGCCCACCTTCAACCACCATGCACACTAGTTCTAATGTTATGCCACTTTCTCATCCACTCCATTGGGGGCAATTTAGATGTTTTTATACACCTCTATAAGATCTCTCAACCTCTTGTGCAGCAGGGAATAAAGTCCACGCCTGTCTAACCTCTCCATATATCTCAGGCCTTCGAGTCCTGGTAAAATCCTCGTAAATCTTCTCTGCAATCTTTGCAGCTTAACAACATCCTTCCGATAGCAGGGTGACCAGAACTGAACACAATACTCCAAACGCCACCTCACCAACCTCTTGTACAACTGTAACCTTAAAACGTGTCGGAAGGAACTACAGACGATGGTTTAAATCGAAGAAAGACACAAAATGCTGGAGGGACAGGCAGCATCTCTGGAGAGAAGGAATGGGTGACGTTTTGGGTCGAGACCCTTCTTCAGTCTGAAGAAACCCATTTCCTTCTCTCCAGAGATGCTGCCTGCCCGGCTGAGTTACTCCAGCACTTTGTGTCTATCTTCGATTGTAACTTTAAATCGTTCCATCAGTCTCTGTGTGGGTGCCCAAACATTAGAGCGGCTGAGAAGTTCTTAGCAGGAAATAAATGATCAGTGAAATGTGTGTAAATGAATGGCTACAGTTCAGAACTCAGACTGAAATGTCCACCTTGGCTGAATTGGATTGATGACACAAGGGAGACTTCAGGCAAGTGATGTCCGACACTTGACATTGACAAACTGGCAGGTAGTAATTCACAACCAAAATATTGTATTGAATGTAGGCAGATAGATTGAAGCTGTAGACTAACTGTGTGTCATCCAATCCATCTCCCCCCCACCATACCTCATCCAGTTGGCTTTTGTCTCATCGGAAGCGTCCATGTAATAATAGGATCCATTTTCTCGTAACTGAAAGAGAAGAAGATCGCAGGTGGAACTATTTCCGATTCTCTTTTCACAAGGTTGGAGTTGGCAGGTAACATCATCAGAGACCCACACCTCTCATACACTCAGGCCATGCTCTCATCTGGCTGCTACCATGGGGAAGAAGGCACAGGAGCCTGAGAGCCGTGACCACCAGGTTCAAGAACAGCTTCTTCCCAACAACCATCAGGCTCTTGAACATTGCACAACACTAACCTCAGCAACTGTGATCTTCTATGGACTGTGTCTTTGGTTGGACCGGTTCACCGCCGATATTACAGCCTTGGTGGGGCCGAGATACAAGCCTGCAAGTCGGCATCAGAAGTCGGCTGTGTCAAAGGATCTGCCGGCTCTGACCGGGCTGAAGTTCCAGAGCGCCGGCCGTCGAGGGCAAATTTGAACTGTCAATTCGCCTATTTGTCCAGATTAAAGTGGGATCCAGCCTACTAGTTGCCAGAAAATCAGTGGTGGATATACTACAGAATCTGGTTTAGTACTATTATGATTACCTAGTATAATTTATTGTATTATTGATCACTGTATATTTATGTTTGTTTTTGCATTTACTGGCCCGTGAAGCTACAGCAAGTAACAATGTCATTGTTCCAACACTGGTACCTATGACAATTTCCCTGTTCACTGCCAAAGATAGACACAAAAAGCTGGAGTAACTCAGCAGGGCAGACAGCATCTCTGGAGAGAAGGAATGGGTGACGTTTCTTCAGACTGAAAAAGGGTCTCGACCCAAAACGTCACCCATTCCTTCTCTCCAGAGATGCTGCCTGTCCTGCTGAGTTACTCCTTCTTTTTGTGTCTATCTTCAGTTTAAACCAGCATCCGCAGTTCCTTCCTACACTGTTCACTGCCAAGTTGTTTTTAAACTATTGGCATTGACCCGAATATACTCGGGGATGGCACTGAACAGGTTAAACAATCTTGACTCTTGAGACATGGGACTGTGGCCCAGCGTCAGGTTCACCAGGCAAGACTTCAGGAGGTAAAGATGTCCTTACCGCCCAGGAGTACACCGTGCAGTCGTTCCTGTCTGTCAGGACGTCTCCATCGAACGGGCCGAAAATGCAGCCACGCGGGACGACAGTGAGCGTGCACCAGACGCCGAGACCGCCCTGCCGTCGCTCCTTGACTGCCAGCCCCTCGGGCAGTGTACGCAGGGCTCGGGACGGCTCGCGCTCCAGGACCATCCTGTCCGGCACGAACGTGGGCGCTCCGTGGTGTGGGCACGAGTCCCGGAAGTAGAGCCGGCATTCTTCACAAACTGGAACAGACGAAGGAGATTTAACGCCGTGCGTGGATGCCCATTAGAGGCTCACATTACATGGAGAAGAAAACTACAAATTCAAATATTTACAGAAAAATCTATTAGCTGAAACATGCAGCCAGCATCATCAGAGACCCACACCACTCTGGCCACACTCTCATTTCACCCCTGCCATCGGGAAGAAGGTACAGGAGTCTGAAAATTGTATCATCCAGGTTCAGGAGCAGCTTCTTCCCTGCGGCCACCAGGCTATTAAACACTACAACCTCCAAATAAGCTCTGAACTATGTCGCGCATGCGTGCTGGACGGGTTCTTCACGTAATCCCTCATCGTAACTCCTCATAAAAAACACATCAAACTTCAAACTGGTAAGTTCTCGTTTAATCTTACTATTTTTTGACTTTGCACTATTATTGTTTGTTTATATCTATATATAATACATAAACACACTATATATATATGTGTGTGTGTGTGTGTGTGTGTGTGTGTGTGTGTGTGTGTGTGTGTGTGTGTATATGTGCGTGTATTAATATGTGTGTGCGTGTGTGTATATATGTGTGTGTATGTATATGTATATGACTTTGCACTATTATTTTTTGTTTATACTTCGGAGTCACGTGAGTGACTACGTGAAGAACCCATCCAGCACGCATGCGCGACATTAGCGTTCACGCAGTGCAACAGCGACGGACGGGAGTACAGGCGTTCCTGCTACAAGTTTTAAAAAGCGGACCATCAGGTAAGTACTTACTCTGAGGTCGTATTTAGGAAGCTTTGCTCTGCTTTGTGAATTCCAGGTTGAAGAAGCTGGAAAAATGAGCAAAGCACGGCAAGGGAAAAAGACCGCCCCCCCCGTTTGACTCCAACAGAACGGGAGTGTCCCATCAGTGGGGGGCGAGAGGCGGCACCTGGACCGCACATGCTGCGGTCCACAATCATTGAGACCGAGCCGAGCCCAGTACCGCTAGCTCAGCCTGACCAACAGCAGCGGGCTGGAGGTAAATCAAGACGAAAAACTGACCGGCCGGTTATATCTGATAACTCCGATGAGGAGGACTCTCCGCCTGAGAGCGGCAGAGGTAGCCACCTGAGCCGCATGGAAAGGCTCATGGAGCAAATGCTCCAGCAAGACTTGCTTCGGGAGCTGGAGCAGTCTCGCCAAGGGAATTCAGGCACTCCCACATCAGTGCCTTACAATGCACTGGCCATCGCTTCCCCCTCAGCCGAGGGCAGCGTTGGCGACCAGGGCTGGGCTGGCCAGGAACAGGGGTCATTGGCCGAAGATATCGGGAGTACGCTTGGGGTACAGGACCAGGAAGAGCTGCTGGGTGTGGTGAATCGCTACGTGGCTACACCACGAGCAGGGCGGCCGTTGCAGCCAAAACTGGCGGCCAGCATTAACCACCTGTCAAACCCCTACAAGAACAGATAGTCAATGAGGCACTAGAACTCTACTCGCCTCTGGAGAACTGAAGTTCACTCAACGTACCGGCCGTTAACAGCCAAATCTGGGGGTATGTTGGACAGAGTATCCGGAACCAGGAGCTAAAATTACAGCGTATCCTCAAGCTCCTGACGACAGGGATAACATCCTATGCTCGTTCCGTGGATGGGGTGGATATGACCACCAACCAGCAAGACACTCTGGCTCTGCTGTGCAACACTCAATATGAGATAAACAACCTCCGCAAGGAGATAATAAGATCTGCCCTCAATCCCAAATATGCAGGACTGTGTAAAACACCGGCCTCAGAGCCACAGATCCTGTTATTTGGAAAGGACTTGACAAAACAAGTGAAAGACCTGGAGGAAGAGTCCAAAGCATTCGGCCTCATGAGGGCAGGCCCCGGAACGAGCAGACCCACACAACCCAGACGGCAGTACCCCACCGCGTCCACCAGTCGACGTCAAACTTATGGGACTGGTGAAAGCTCGGGGTCCGCATACCATCCCCAAAAGCCTTTTTTAGGCCAGGGCCCAGAGCGGACCCCATGGAAAATGCGCCACCCCCAACCAGCAGTACATCCAGCAGTACAACGACGGATGAAGAAACAGAAGCAATGAACACTCCCATAACTATGGAGGTAGGTGGGTCTGGTTCCTACCAGCATATAAAAAGTGGGGGAACTGTACTAACAGGGGGGAGATCACACCTGTTCATTGAAGCATGGAGGTCTGTCATGAATGATAGTTATATACTTAACAGTATTCGTGGATACAAAATAGAGTTCATTCAAGAAAATATGCCACCAGTTCAGCATATACCCCAAAGGGTCTTTACCCTCTCAGTCAAAGAGAAACTAGAGGGTCAAGCAGAACTGGTGAGGTTACTTACAAAGGGTATCATTGAGAAATCCAAACATGAACCTTTGGAATTTGTCTCAAATATATTTACCAAAAACAAAAAAGATGGTGCATGTCGCATCATCATTGACTTAACCTCACTAAATACCTTTGTTAAGTATGTACATTTCAAAATGGAAACATTTGTAACTGCCAAACAACTGATTTCCAAAGGATTCTTTATGGCAAGCATTGATTTAAAAGATGCCTACTATACAGTACCCATTCAAAAGGATCATCGCAGATACCTGAAATTTACCTGGATGGGGCAACTATGGCAGTTTACAGCGCTGCCTAAATGGGTTAACATCAGCCCCAAGACTATTTACCAAGATATTAAAACCAGCCTTGGCAACATTAAGAAAACAGAGACATATTGTCATGGCATATCTTGATGATCTAATAGTAGGCAAAACCATGGAGTTGCCTAAATCAGCTGCATTAGCTACCAAACAATTGTTTGAAACCCTGGGATTTGTCTTACATCCAGATAAATCTAAGTTGACGCCATCCACAATTATGGACTATCTGGGATTCACAATTAACTCAGTCCACATGTCTGTAACGTTGCCAAAAGGTAAAGCAGCAGAATTGGCACAGACGTGTAACAATTTAATGGTTAGCAATCGACCAACCATCCGACAAGTGGCAAGAGTAATTGGCAAAATGGTAGCAGCATTTCCAGGTACACAATTTGGACCCCTGCACTATCAAAACCTACAAAGGGCAAAAGTACAGGCGTTAAAACGACATGCAGGTCACTTTGACCGAACCATGAAATTACCCCTTGAAGCTATATCAGAGTTACAGTGGTGGATAGAGCACATTTGGCATAGTTCCAGCCCTATCATCATCAATAACCCAACATTAACTATACAAACAGATGCCAGTGCTCAAGGCTGGGGAGCAACTAATAACATATCCTGCACAGGTGGTAGATGGACTAACCTAGAATCATCTTTACTACAAACACTGGGCATAAATTATTTGGAAATGTTGGGTGCGTTTTATGGTTTAAAAGCATATTCTACGAATATGCACCATTTGCATGTTCGTTTACAGATTGATAATACCACGGTGGTGGCCTATATTAACCATATGGGCGGAATAAAATCGATATCATGTGACAATTTGGTCAACAAAATCTGGCAATGGTGTGTCGATAGACATATTTGGCTATCAACAACTTACCTACCAGGTAAGCTAAATACAGTGGCAGACACCAGGTCACGCAAATTCAATGATAACACCGAATGGGTTACATCCTAGAGCTTTTGCTAAAATTACAAACCAATATGGCACACCAGATATCGATCTCTTTGCATCCAGACTAAATCACCAGGTACCAATGTATGTTGCCTGGGAACCAGACCCTGAGGCAGCAGCGATAGATGCATTCGCGCTGAACTGGAGAAACTATTTCTTTTATGCTTTTCCCCCCTTCTGCCTCATCAGTAGGGTACTACGCAAAATACAGATGGACTCTGCTTCAGGTATTTTGATAGTACCCCACTGGCCTACACAGCCATGGTTCCCAGTGGTCCTCGACATGGTCATCGAAACTCCTATGACCTTTCCCAGTAGCCCAGACCTATTGACTCACCCGGTATCAGGCATAAGTCATCCATGCCATGACAAAATTAACCTACTGGGTTGCAGATTATGAAAAGACCACTGCTGGGCCTGGGATTGTCTGACAGGACCATCAACACGATGACAGCGTCCCATCGTATGTCCACCAGGAAACAATACCTATCGAGCATCAGGAAGTGGGAAAGATACTGCTCGAATACTGGGACAACATACTCATCTACAACCATAACCAATGTACTGGAGTTCCTGGCTGGCCTTCACCATAATGAAGGACTGAGCTACAGTGCCATCAATACTGCCAGAAGTGCTCTGTCAGCCTACTTAAAACAAGTACCAGGACAACAGGCCATAGGGTCTCACCTGCTGGTGATCAAACTCATGAGGGGTATATTCAACTCCAACCCCCCTAGACCTAGGTAACCCAAATCTGGGATGTCAGTGTGGTCCTGACATACCTAAGGGGATGGTCACCAGCCAGGTCTCTCATCCTGGAACAGCTAACCCTGAAAACGGTCATGCTGATGGCACTAGTCTCAGCACAAAGAGTCCAGTCCCTCCAATTACTGCGACTGGACAACATGGTTATAACACCAGACCGGGTCTCATTCACCATTCAGGAGCTGGTAAAGCAGAGCAGGCCAGGAATTTCAGGCCTAGTTATGGATTTCCGGGCATACCCACCTGACCCACGGTTGTGTGTCATGACTCACCTACTCACTTACATCAACACAACAAGAGATTCCCGAGGGAGAGAAAAAGCTTTATGGGTCAGCCACAAGAAACCTCATGCTCAGGTGTCGAGCCAAACCATCTCAAAATGGCTCAAGCAGGTACTGGGAGCTGTGGAGTAGATACTGACGTATATACATCTCACTCCACCAGTGCAGCATCCACATCGGCGGCTAAAAGGATGGACGTACCACTGGACCACATCCTGGCTA
This sequence comes from Malacoraja senta, assembly GCA_038087875.1. Classification (NCBI taxonomy): domain Eukaryota; kingdom Metazoa; phylum Chordata; class Chondrichthyes; order Rajiformes; family Rajidae; genus Malacoraja; species Malacoraja senta. The sequence continues at coordinate 1,593,542 of CM075996.1, read as the reverse complement.
CAGCGGGGTGGTCCATGGAGAAAACGTTCCAAACGTTCTACAACAAGCCGCTAGCAGAACCTGTGTTATTTGCAGAAAGAGTTTTCGAATCTGCAAATATATAATTTAAGCCCGGGGGAGCATTTTTCTTTTGTTATTGTTTAATAAATACCATTATTGTTTACAAACAGATTCATGATAACATACTTCCTCCCTTGAATGACTTCGGCAGCGAGTGAAGTATGAACTGTTACACGGTTTGAAATCACAGAGCTTTAAAATCTTCACGTAGTCACTCACGTGACTCCGAAGTAAAATAGTAAGGTTAAACGAGAACTTACCAGTTTGGATCTGTATTTTATGAGGAGTTACGATGAGGGATTACGTGCCCTCCGCTCCCACCCTCAATTATAGAGATCAACTGGTATCTTAGTTCTCCTTTTCTTTACTATGTTTATTTCAATTATTGTGTTTCCTGTGATTCCACACCGCTGCTTTGAAGTATGCCGCGCATGCGTGCTGGACGGGTTCTTCACGTAATCCCTCATCGTAACTCCTCATAAAATACAGATCAAACTTCAAACTGGTAAGTTCTCGTTTAATCTTACTATTTTTTGACTTTGCACTATTATTGTTTGTTTATATCTATATATAATACATAAACACACTACATATATGTGTGTGTGTGTGTGTGTGTATATGTGCGTGTATATATATATGTGTGCGTGTGTGTATATATGTGTGTGTATGTATATGTATATGTATGTATACAGTATATATCAAGTTCAAGTGAGTTTATTGTCATGTGTCCCTGATAGGACAATGAAATTCTTGCTTATATATATATTCTTGCTTATATATATATAACCGATAAGCTTGCCATTTAACCAATAGACCTGCACTTTGGGATGTGGGAGGAAATTGGAGCACCCAAAGGAGATCCTCACAGTCACAGGGAGAATGTGCAAACTATACACAGACGGTCAGGATGGAACCCGAGTCTTTGGCGCTGCGAGGCAGCAGCTCTACCCACGGCACCACTGTGCCACCCAAAGATATTCCCTTTATCTCGTCAATCCCTCCACCCACCTTCTCTGAAACTCATAAACAACTTGCTTTCCTCTCTTTCCAATGTTAACTCTGTATCTCTCTCCACGGATGCTGCCTGACCCGCTGAGTGTTTGCTGTCGTTGCCCCAGAATATGGAGCAAGCGTTGCACATACTTACAGAGCAGCTCATCCTCGAGCTGAGCGCAAGCCTCGTCACCCACCTGCATCTCCCGCCAGCTGAAACACAGAGACATAAACAATTGCAGAGTTGTGGACACAGCCCAGACCATTACGCAAACCTACCTCCCAGTTGCCAAACACTTTAATTCCCCTTCCCATTCCCACAGGACCTTTCTGTCCTGGGCCTCCTCCATTGTCAGAGTGAGGTAAACACAAATTGTAGGAACACCACCTCATATTTCACTTGGGCAGCTTATACACCAGTGGTATGAATATAGATTTTTCTAACTTCTAGTAACCCTTGCATTCCCTCTCTCTCCATCCCTCCCCTCCCAAGTCATTAGTCCAGGTTCAAAGTCGTCTCAAATAGGTCTCATTGTCTGTAACTCGTTTTCACCTAGCCCACAGCTACCAATGGCATGTTTCCTTTATCATCATTACCCTTTTGCATATTTTATTAATCTATCTATCTATCTATCTATCTATCTATCTATCTATCTATCTATCTATCTATCTATCTATCTATTACTAAAACTCTCATCTTGTTTGTTTCTATTTCTGTGATTCTGTCTGTGCCCATGTGATCCTGAAATTATGCCAAAACGGTACACGATAGCGCTACAATTTTTGATCCACCTTACTCACCGTTGTCCTGGTGTGTGGTGTATCAAATTTCGTTCAGATTGATGGTATATTTTACAAGTTATTCACATTTTAAACTTTTCAAAATCCAGTTTGACAAAAATCACTTAAACTTGCACTGACAGTTACCAGCTATGATGTCACAATGGGATCTCATTTACATAAACTGCCCGTCAGCAGTGTTCCACTCCCTCATGACATCACAATGGGATCTCATTTACATTTTTAAAATCTGTTTTAAAAAACACAGCAGCGTTCAATTCAGATTGATGTTTTATTTTACAATACCGGGCTGCGGTGGCGTTCCGGCGATGGCGACCGAGGACACTGGTGGCGACCTGAATCCGGAGGCTCGGCCGCGGGCCCAGTGGACGACATCGTCGGGAGCGCGCAGGTCACAGGTGGGTGACCTGTTTTTCTGGGGCTCCCGCAACTACAGCTGCGTCCGCTGGACTGGAGGGCGGCAGCTTCGGCAGCTTCGACCACCCCGGGCCGCGGAGTTTGAGCCGGCCCGTCGCGGAGCACGGATTCGGCCGCTGGACTGGCTTACCGTCGCCCGGCGGGGCCACAGCATCAGAAGCCTGGATCGCCTCAGCGCAGAGGGAGAACAAAGCGGGAAGAGACAGAGACTTTAAGACTTTTGCCTCCATCACAGTGAGGAGGTGCCTGGTGAACTCACTGTGGTGGATGTTAATTTGTGTTTATTGTGTGTTTTGTCATTTATTATTATATGTATGACTGCAGGCAACAAAATTTCGTTCAGACCGAAAGGTCTGAATGACAAATAAAGGAATCTCTCTAATCTCTAATTCACATTTTAAACTTTAAAAAATAAGCTTTTCATTTAAAATAATCAAACTTTTCACTTTAAAACTTGTCCTACCTGTTAAAATGTTACCAAATGACAGAGCACCCAGTACAATGAGAGATTTGTTATATTGTTGTAAGGAGAGGGAGTGGGATGGGGGAGAGGTGAGGAGTGGGGAGCAGGGAGAGGGGTTATGGAGGGAGGGACGGAGTGACTGAGAATAGGGGAAAGGAGAGGCAGGTAGAGGTGAGGGAGGGAGTGGGGGAGGGGAGGAGGAGAGGGAAAAGAAGAGGGAGGGTGAAGAGGAGGGGGAGGGAGTGCTGGGGGATGAGGGGGAATGGAGGAGGATAGAGGTAGGAAGAGGGATGGGAAGAGGCGCAGTTGATGGAGGGTTGCCGTGACTCAATGGTAATCTCTGGTGTCACAACGGGAACCCCTCAGCCGCGCCCGCGCGGTTGGGGGCTATGGGTGAGTGGTGGAATATTGCCGTGGGGGACGGGTCCAACGGGTCCGCACCTGGTCTAGTTTGTTCTATATCTCTCCACATCACCCTCTATATCTCTCGTCTCCCTCCCCCCCTGACTCTCAGTCCGAAGAAGGGTCAGAGATGCTGCCTGTCCCGCTGAGTTACTCCAGCACTTTGTGTCTATTTGTAGTTCCTTCCTGCACGGAAGGCGTGAGACAGGCGTGAAGGGTTGGCAGATGGCAAGTTCAAATCTCACTCACGGCACATTTAATAAAACCATAACTGGCACCATAAACCAGCCAATTGATTGAATTCCAACCAAATTTGGGCACAACTTCAACCTAATTGAAAATGACTTGCTCAACGTTGCGTTTATTGGCAGATTTCACACCTTTTGGCCTCAGACGCAATACCTTCATAATCGAGTATCTGCCTTGTTGCCCCCCCCATCACCCCCCCCCTTTCCCCCCATTTCACCCCACGTCTTCTCCCCCCTCTCCCCCCCATCTCCCCTCCCCCACCATCTTACCCCCCCCCCCATCTCCCCCCATCCAATCGATTATTTCGATTATTCCCCAATAATCGAGGCGGGGGGGGGGGGGGGGGGGGGGGTTAACACACCTAAACCCCGCGATTCACAATCCCACGCCGACTCTTATGTCCCGACCCTGCAGTCGGTGCCACTTGCCGGCAAACAATCGCGACTAATCGACGAGGAAACCGCCCCTGCGCCTCCACACAAACCAGCCAGACCCGATTAGTGTCGATTAATCGCTTTATTTATTTCCCCTCTCGCGACACGCACGCACACACGGGCCGATTATTGCCGAGTAATCCCGATTATAATCGAATTACAACTTCAAATTGGTATCGGCCGCTATTTTACCTCATAAATCCAAAGGAGGGAGGATCCCAGGCGGCTGGGTTGACATTTGGCTGGAGTTTAATTATTTATTTGTAATATTATTCCCCCCCCCCCCCCCCCGTCACAGAAATCGTTTATTTTCTCCTCATCGATACTAGTCCCGCCCCCTCCCCCACGGGCTCCGGCGCCTCATTGGTCCGGGCCGGGGTGATTGACGGGGGATCCGACCAACCGGAGCCGCCGATGACGGTCCCGCCTCCTCAGGGCCGGGTGATCCACAGCCGTCTCCGCCAATGGCAGCGCGCGGTGCCGCCTCTCCCCCCCCCAACCCCGGCTGCCGATTGGCTGCAGCGAGCGGCGTTTTGAATAAACCGGAAAATCGAGAGAATAATCGATTAGCCACCGGAAGTGGCATCGGCTGGTTGAGCAAATTAAAGGGACCAACGCAACTGGAGCAGCATCGAAGGGTGTTCTCTCCCCCCCACCCCCGCCCAAAGGTGTTGCTCAACCAACCACCCCTCCCCACACTCAAGGTTCTTATTCGATCTTCACATGAAGAAGATGCTGTTGCACTCACCCCCACCCCCACCCCCACCCCCACCCCCACCCCCACCCCAGGGGGCCACATCCCACCCCACCCCCACCCCCACCTGAGGGGCCACATCCCACCCCCACCCCAGGGGGCCACATCCCACCCCCACCCCAGGGGGACACATCCCACCCCACCCCAGGGCGACACATCCCACCCCACCCCAGGGGGACACATCCCACCCCAGGGGGCCACATCCCACCCCACCCCAGGGAGACACATCCCACCCACCCCACCCCAGGGAGCCACATCCCACCCCCACCCCAGGGGGACACATCCCACCCCACCCCCACCCCAGGGAGCCACACCCCACCCCATGCCACCCCAGGGGTACACATCCCACCCCACCCCACCCCAGGGGGCCACATCCCACCCCACCCCACCCCAGGAGGACACATCCCACCCCACCCTTCCCCAGGGGGCCAAATCCCACCCACCCCATCCCAGGGGGCCACACGAGTGGCACGGGTGGAGGACAGATTTGTGACATTTCAGCAATGCATATAGACGGTATTGAACGATTTGTATAGCCTCCGAAAAATGTCGGATGAATATTTCGCACGGTTCAAGTATTGTATATATTTATTACCTGAATAAAGTCTATTTTGAAATGAAAAAATAAAAAACACCCAGGGGTAATAAATATACCATGGGTGGTGAACAACGCTCGGGCAGACCAAAGCTAAGATCCTATTGCGGAGCAAGAGAGACCACTTCTTCTAAATGCAATGGGCTGACGTGTAGTACGCAACTGAGCAGAACGTGGGCCTTTTTTTCATCCATTTCAGTAACCCCGACCCGATTCGCAGTGTAATTAACGTTGCGGGGGAACAGTTTGTGTTAATAAATTATAATTCTGAAAATGAGGAGAAGATTTTTACCAAAGAACTTTTCTTTTTACGAGGATGTTTCCGCAACCGGCTTCCGTCTCCGCAATAGTTATCTTTGCTCCGCTCTGGGATCTTTGGTGCGGAGACGGAAGCCGGTTACGGAAAATGGGGCCGAAAATTACCCGTGAATCTGCCCATGACCGTACCACGTCTTTTTCGTCGAGTGATCTATCTTGCTTGCTATAGGATCTTTGGACCAAAGAGCGTCTTTCCAGCAACACTCGATGTCACCTTCCAGCAGCACTCGATGTCAGTCTCTGAATGTGTCCCTGGGAACAGTCCGTAAATCACGGAGTCCTCTGTGACGGAGCTGTTCGGGATAAAGCGTTCCAGGGACCCTTGCATACTTCTCCAGACTCTCTTTGCAAATCCACACTCTGCGAAGAGGTGGACAACCGTCTCCTCTCCACAGCAGCCGTCCCGAGGGCAGCGTGCGCTGGTAGTGAGGTTCCGACGGTGCAGGAAGGTTCTGACTGGGAGGGCTCCCCTCACCGCCAGCCAAGCCAGGTCTTGGTGCTTGTTGGTGAGTTCTGGCGATGAGGCATTTTGCCGCTGAGTTTCTCCAACACAAAAAGTTGGAGAAACTCAGCGGGACAGGCAGCATCTCTGGAGAGAAGGAGTGGGTGACGTTTTGGGTTCCAACAGAGTTGCGGTGCTCCTATGCTGAGCATTTGCGGGTCCGAGATGTGCTTTCCCAGCCTCACATGCTGCTTCCTGTCTGTCAGGAAGCTGGTGATCCACCGACAGAGGGGTTCAGGCACAGTCAACTCGGAAAGTTTGGAGTGTAGTAGCTCTGGCACAATGGTGTTGAATGCAGAGCTAAAATCAACAAACAGGATCCTCGCATAGGTCCCGTGGTGGTCTAGGTGCTGTAGGATGAGGTGCAGGCCCAGGTTGACTGCATCATCCACAGATCTATTGGCCCGATATGCAAACTGCAGAGGGTCCAGTAGGGGGATCGAGATATTTATCAATTTGGCCAGCACAAGCCTTTCAAGTGTCTTCATGACTACAGAGGTCAGTGTGACAGGCCTGTAGTCATTAAGACAATAAGTAATCCTTGCTACAGGCCTGTAGTCATTAAGACAAGTACGTAATCCTAATTTAGATAATATTTTTACACAATATGTTAAAATATCAGGTAGTTCCATGAATTGGGTCACGAACTTGAACAAAAAAGCTCCTCGGCCCACAGCCGAACAGTGACATTGAGAAAAGCAGGGATTGGAGGGATATGGATTATGCACTAGTAGATAAGAGATAGTCTTGGCATCCTGATGGGCACAAACATTGTGGGCCGAAGGGCCTGTTCATGTGCTGTACAGTTCCATGTTCCATGTTCCATGAAAGACTATTTGATCAGATTTATCTGTGATTTTCTGACCTCGTTGAATAAGGAGTAGATTGTGAGATATTGCAAATAAACCTTCAAATAAATATAAAGGAGAAATCAACATCAAATACAATTAATAGGAAGGATTTCTGCCATTTCTCACCTTATATTTTTCTGATTATTGCTTTCCCATCTCAGTTAACCCCACAATTAGTTTAGACCTTTTTATCATCTAATGTTACCCCGTGTTTAACAATTCTGGTTGAGCCTCATCTTTTATTTCTCTGTTATGCTAGAAATTAAAGTTTTGAGATTAAAACCCCTGTCCCACGGTACGAGTTCATTCCAAGAGTTCTCCCGAGTTTGCCCTGATTCGAACTCGGAGATTTACGGTAATGGCCACTCGTCGATACTCGGGGCTCTCGTGGACATTTTTCATAATGTTGAAAAATCTTCACGAGTCTTCCCGTGCTTACCTGCCGTTAGCTAGCCTTCCCGAGTACCTGCCGTTAGCGCTAAGAGACGTCCCCGAGCTCCGACGTACCCTCTAGGTTCATTCTCCGTGCTTACCACGAGTTTGATTTTTTTTAAACTCGGGAGAGCTCTTGGAAAGAACTCGTACTGTGGGACAGGGCTTTAAGTTTCAAACTTAGTTCATCCCAAGTTTCACCTTCGAGCTGGGATTTATGAATTTCTGAATTTTCATTAATATAATCTCAGTCACAATCTTAAATCAAATTCAATCAAATTTTAAATTCAGTCACTTGTACCAAAGAGAACAAACAGCTTCAGACTAAGTTGAACTCATTTTTAACTAACCTTTGTGATGTGAGTAGACAAAAATGATGGAGAAACTCGGCGGGTGAGGCAGCATCTATGGAGTGAAGGAAATAGGTGATGTTTTGGGTCGAGACCCAGAGTGATGATTGTCCGGTGGGGTTGTTACAGCTGGGTAATCTAATTTAAGGTCTGTGACTTTCTCCTCAATCTTGGCTTGAGGGCTGGAGCCAATCTCTGCCGACCAGCATATTCTATAGGTACACAAAAATGCTGGAGAAACTCAGCGGGTGCAGCAGCATCTATGGAGCGAAGGAAATAGGCAACGTTTTGGGCCGAAACCCAATTCTATATTTCAGTAAATCAAGATTGGCCACAGGAAGACTCGAATTGACAAACGTGTAAAAAAGTTGCCCTGCTCATCTCTTGCCCCCACTCACTTGAAAGCTATGTCCTCTAGTATTTGTAATCTGTACACCTAACCTGGTTGATAAACCTGTATGAAAGGAAAGATATTTTGCTGCGTGTATGTGGTATTGTGTGCAGTTTTGGCCTCCTAATTTGAGGTAGGACATCCTTGCTATTGAGGGAGTGCAGCGTAGGTTCAACAGGTTAATTCCCGGGATGGCGGGACTGACATATGATGAAAGAATGGATCGACTGGACTTGTATTCACTGGAATTTCCAAGTCACCCTGCATCCTCAATGCTATGAGGATGCAGGGTGACTTGGACAGGTTGGGTGAGTGGGCAGATGCAGTTTAATGAGGATAAATGTGAGGTTATCCACTGGTGGCAAGAACAGGAAGGCAGATTATTATCTGAATGGTGTCAAGTTAGGAAATGGGGAAGTACAACAAGATCTGGGTGTCCTTGTTCATCAGTCACTGAAAGTAAGCATGCAGGTACAGCAGGCAGTGAAGAAAGCGAATGGCATGTTGGCCTTCATAACAAATTTAACAAACAGACTGGTCATTCCTTCTTCTCCCTGCTGCTGCTGTGAGGCGAAAGGTACAGAAATCTGCACCACCAGACGGAGCAAGAAATTCCTTCTCACTCTGCACTTTTTTTGTAGATTGACCGGTTGTGTTACTCCAGTACTTTGTGTCTTGTTTTGTAAACTGGCATCCGCGGTTCTTTGGGGATAAACCAATATTGCTAGTGTTATACGCAGTAGTACCAACATCTCCCTTTTCCCCGAACTCGTGTTGCCCCCTGGGAGAGTGAACCTTCCCTTGTGTGAGGGGTCACCCCCGGGAGTTGGCCCCTCATCCCCTCAATGTCCCTAAATCCCCTCAATGTCCCTCATCCCCTCAATGTCCCTCATCCCCTCAATGTCCCTCATCCCCTCAATGTCCCTCAATGTCCCTCATCCCCTCAATGTCCCTCTTCCCCTTAATGGTCCCTCATCCCCTCAATGTCCCTCGTCCACTCAAGTGTCCCTCAGTCCCTCAACCGGTCAGTGTCCGGTGCTATGAGAATGCAGGGTGACTTGGACAGGTTGGGTGAGTGGGCAGATGCATGGCGGATGAAGTTTAATGTGGGTAAATGTGAGGTTATCCACTTTGGTATAAAAAACAGGTAGGCAGATTACTCTCTAAATGGCGTC
>CM075996.1:1485572-1584155 GCA_038087875.1 Malacoraja senta | reverse complement strand
CCCCCTCTCATTCCCTTCTCCCATTCTCCAACCCCTCCCCCCCTACATTTTCCCCAAGTGCCCCCCATTTGTGGACCCAGCCTGTGACCAGGCGAATACCCGCACACTATCCCACACGCTAAAGACAATTTATACAAATCCTAGCCCTAACCGTAACCCTAACACTAACTCTAGCCATAACACTAACCCTAATCCTAACCCCTAACACTAACCTTAACCCTAGCCATAACCCTAACACTAACCCCTAACCCTAGGTTGATAGGCTTGGTATAAGTATAAATTGTCCCTAGCGTGTGTGGGATAGTGTGCAGTGTATCGCTGGTCGATGGAGACTCTGTGGGCCGAAGGGCACTTTATCTCTGAACTAAATGTGATACAGGGGCCCCAGGAGTTGGACTCGAACCCCCAATGTTCTGCCTGCACATGGGAACTAAACTGTTGGCCATGAGTTGTCCCAGAGGGCAGATCTCTCTTCCAATGGTCTCTCCAAACCCCTAGAGGCAGCGGGCTTTTCAACTGGGTACAGTTGAAAACTGGGTGATTGGATCTGGAAGCGGACCAATACATCTGTAAATAAAACTGAACGCCTCAGACATCATTTTCATTTGCACAATTGAGTTCATTGTATTAATTTTAATATATTAATGTTTAAAATCCATGCATTGAAGGAAGAATATTTTACAGTCCATCTGTGGTCTAAATGGTGTCAAGTTGGGAAAAGGGGAAGTACAACAGGGATCTGGGGTCCTTGTTCATCAGTCAATGAAAGTAAACATGCAGGTACAGCAGACAGTGAAGAAAGCAAATGGCATGTTGGCCTTCATAACAAGAGGAGTTGTGTATAGGAGCAAAGAGATCCTTCTGCAGTTGTACAGGACCCTAGTGAGACCACACCTGAGTATTGTGTGCAGTTTTGGTCTCCAAATTTGAGGAAGGACATTCTTGCTATTGAGGGAGTGCAGCGAATGTTTACAGGTTAATTCCAGAGATGGCGGGACTGTCATATGCTGAGAGAATGGAGCGGCTGGGCTTGTATACTCTGGAACTTAGGAGAATGAGAGGGGATTTTTTTGAAACATATAAGATTATTAAGGGTTTGGACACTCTAGAGATGGGAAACATGTTCCCGATGTTGGGGGAGTCCAGAACCAGGGGCCACAGTTTCAGAATAAGGGGTAAGCCATTTAGAACAGAGATGGGGAAACACTTTTTCACACAGAGAGTTGTGAGTCTGTGGAATTCTCTGCCTCAGAGGGTGGTGGAGGCCGATTCTCTGGATACTTTCAAGAATGAGCTCGATAGGGCTCTTGAAGATAGCGGAGTCAAGGGGTTATGGGGAGAAGGCAGGAATGGGATACTGATTGTGGATGATCAGCCATCATCACATTGAATGGCGGTGCTGGCTCGAAGGGGCTGAATGGCCTACTCCTGCACCTATTGCCTATTGAAGCAAGCATGTGTCCCAGCTCCCATGCTGTTCGGCATCTTCCTATCTGCCCTCTGTCCTTTGTCTTCACGACTGACACAGAAGGAGCGTATCTTCACACTAGAAGCGACAGGAACCTCTTCATTCTAGCGACGCTGAAAGCCAAGACCAAGGTAAGAACTGTGCTTATAAATGTCCAATGGTTCTTTATTAGTCATATTTACCGAGCTAAAGTGAAATTCATTTCTGTATACACTTTAATACATGTATCAACCCCATACATAATCACTTTGACAAATCTTAAATAAGCATCTCGGATACGGTACAAGTGTATAACAGTAGTAGATTGAGATGGTAGACAGAGAGGCCAGGTTTGGTGCCATTATTCATGCCTCAGTTTGTAAGTGCAGAGTTTTTGTGTTGTTGTGTTGGCGGGGTGTGTGTGAGGCAGGGGGGGGCAGTGAGAGTTGTGAAGCCGGAGAGGGGGGGTGTGTGTGAGCAGGGGTGAGGATTGGGAGGGTGGGGGGTGGGCGGGATGGAGGGGGCTGTGTGGGCGGGCAGTGTGTGTGGGGCAGGGGAGGGGGGCAGCGAGCGTTGTTGAGCTGGATGGGGGTGTGGAGGGAGGGAGGATGTGGGAGGGGGAGAAGGGAATGTGGGGAGGGGGTTGTGTGTGTGTGTGTGTGTGGGGAGGGGTATGTGTGGGGGAGCCGGAGTGGGGGCATGTGTGGGCGGCAGAGAGGGGTATGTGGGTGGGGAGAAGGGTGTGTGGGAGAGGGGGTGTGTAGGAGGGGGGGCGTGTGGGAGTGCGGGGTGTGGGGGTGGGGGGAAGGAGGGGTGGGGGATGAAGAAGGGGGTGTGGGGGGAGGGGGTGTGTGTGGGGGGTGTACCAAGGTAAGCTAGCCAAAACTATAAAAGAATAGTAAAAGCTTCTTTAGGTATGTGAAGAGGAAAAAAACAGTTAAGACCACAGTTGTACCCTTGAAGACTGTAAAGGGTGAATTTATTTTGGGGAACAAGGAAATGGCAGATGAGTTGAACAGGTATTTTGGATCCGTCTTCACTAAGGAGGACACATACAATCTTCCTGATGTACTAGTGGCCAGAGGATCTGGGGTGACTGAGGAACTGAAGGAAATCCACATTAGGCAGGAAATGGTGTTGGGTAAACTGATGGGACTGAGGATTGGAGGGGAGCTAATGTTATCCCTCATTTAAGAAAGACGGGAGAGAGAAGACGGAATTATAGACCAGTTAGCCTGATATCGGTTCTGGGGAAGATGCTGGAGTCAATTATAAAAGATGAAATAGAGGCACATTTGGATAGCAGTACAGGGCCTGTCCCACTTTGCGATATTTTCGGCAACTGCGAGTGTCAGTGACTGATGCCCGTAAAACCGTCAAGTTGTACGACATACACGCTGACGTATGCTGTCCTGTGGGTGATGCCCGGTTAGGGTTAGGATCGGTTTGGGCTTGGGTTAGGGTTAGAGTTAGGGCTGTAAAATATTATTCCTTCACTGCATGGATTTTAAACATTAATATATTAAAATTAATACAATAAAATCAATTGTGCAAATGAAAAGATGTCTGAGTCGTTCTGTTTTATTTACAGATGTATTGGTCCGCTTCCAGATCCAATCACCCTCTCCAACTTTTCACAGGGATGGATTCAGTGAGTGTGGACTGAACTCCCCTCTCCACTCCACCCCCTCTTCCCCCCTCCCGCTCCATCCCACCTTCTCCACTACCCCCCTACCCTTGTCCCCTCCCCTCTCCCCCCTTCCTCCCTTCCCCCCTCTTCCTCACTTCTCCCCACTCCACTCTTCTCCCCTTCTTCACTCTCCCCTCACAGCCTCTTCTCCCCCTCTCCCTCCCTTCTCCCATTCTCCAACACCCCCCCCCCATTTTCCCCGATGCCCCCCATTTGTGGACCCCAGCCTGCGACCAGCAAATACCCGCACAATATCCCACACACACTAGGGACAGTTTAGACAAACCCGAGCCCTAACCCTAACTCTAACACTAACCCTAATCGTAACCCTAGCCCTAACACTAACCTTAACTCTAACCCTAATCGTAACCCTAGCCCTAACACTAACCCTAACTCTAACGCAAACCCTAACCATAACTCTAACACTAACCCTAACACTAACCCTAACTCTAACACTAACCCTAACTCTAGGCTTGGTATGAGTATAAATTGTCCCTAGCATGTGTGGGATAGCGTGTGGGGGATTGCTGGTCGGTGCGGACTCTGTGGGCCGAAGGGCACTTTATCTCTGAGCTAAATGTGATACAGGGGGCCCCAGGAGTTGCACTCGAACCCCCAATTTTCTGCCTGCTCATGGGATCTAAACTGTTGGCCACGAGTTGTCCCAGAGGGCAGATCTCTCTTCCAATAGTCTCGCCAAAGATCCAGAGCCAGCGGGTTTTTCAACTGGGTACAGTTGAAAACTGGGTGATTGGATCTGAAAGCGGACAAATACATCTGTGAATAAAACTGAACGACTCAGACATCTTTTTATTTGCACAATTGATTTTATTGTATTAATTTTATATATGAATGTTTAAAATCCATGCAATGAAGGAAGAATATTTTACAGCCCATCTGTGGTCCCTTACCCTAACCCTAACCGGGTGTCACCCGCAGGACCGCATAAGTCAGCGTGTGACAGGGAGCACGACATGATGAGACACCCAGATGTTGCCCCTGGATTTTGAACATTCCAACATCCAGGGGCGACAGGGAGACACCGCACGTCACTGCATGCGTCACACCGCATCACGACCCAACCACGACGCAACAACCTCTTCAGGCTGTCGCCAAAAATGTCCCCCAAGTGGGACTGGCCCTTAACAGGATCGGTCCGAGTCAGCATGGATTTACGAAGGGGAAATCATGCTTTACTAATCTTCTGGAATTTTTTGAGGATGTAACTAGGAAAATGGACAAGGGAGAGCCAATGGATGCAGTATACCTGGACTTTCAGAAAGCATTCGATAAGGTCCCACATAGGAGATTAGTGGGCAACATTAGGGCACATGGTATTGGGGGTAGAGTGCTGACATGGATAGAAAATTGGTTGGCAGACAGGAAACAAAGAGTAGGGATTAACGGGTCCCTTTCAGAATGGCTGGCAGTGACTAGTGGGGTACCGCAAGGCTCGGTGCTGGGACCGCAGCTATTTACAATTATATTAATGATTTAGGTGAAGGGATTACAAGTAACATTAGCAAATTTGCAGTTGACTCAAAGGTGGGTGCCAGTGTGGACTGTGAGGTGGATGTAAGTGCAGAGTTCTTGTGTTGTGTTGGCGGGGTTTATGTGGGCGGGGGTTGTGTAGGGGAGGAGTGTGTGTGGGGGATTGGGGTGTGTGTGGAGGGGAGGGGAGGGAGGGGGGCAGCGAGCGTTGTTGGGACCGAGAGGGGGGATGTGTGGGCAGTGGAGGGGGTTGTGTGGGTGGGGGAGGGAGTGTGTGGGGGAGGGGGGAAGAATGGGTGAGGGGGTGCGGGGGGAGGGAGGTGTGGGGCAGGGAGGATATGGAAGGAGTGGGTGGGGGTGTATTTTCTTGCTGTAGATTTACAAGCCTGTAATTGCAACAACACAAAAATGCATTAATTTACATTCTAGTAAATTTATACTCACGATACTACTGTAAACATTCTGTAATGCAACCAAAGACTCAGTCCATAGTTCTTCACAGTTCATAGATGTGGTCTGTGTCGGGCAGTGTTCAAGAGCCTGATGGTTGCTGGGAAGAAGCTGTTCCTGAACCTGGAGGTCACGTTTTTTGAGCTTCTGAACAAAATAATGGGAGCGTAGTGCAATGACACACAGATAACTAATAAAATAAAAATACAGGAAATAAATAATTGAATGCGAGTGTAAAAAACATCTGTCGGGCAGCGAAAGACACAGTCCATAATATCTCATCGTTATGGTTCATGTTGTGCAGTGTTCGAATGGCTTGTAATTGCTGGGAAGAAGCTGCTCTAAACATGGAGGTCAGTTTTCCTGCTTCTGTTGGTTTTTCACACCGGTCGGGTGGTGTGGGTCTTTAATATTAGCTGCCTTTTGCAGGTAGCATCTCCTGCAGATCCCTTTGATGGTGAAGAGATCATCACCTGTGACGGACTGAGCAGTTTCTGCGTAACACCAACATCGTCACACTGTACAAGAACAAGGGAGTGCACCAACTACAGGGACATCTCACTTCTGAGTGTTACAGGAAAGGCCTTTGCCAGAGTGATCCTACAAAGACTGCACAGACTCGCTGACCTGAGGCACAATGCGGTTTCCATGGAGATAGATCCACAATGGACATGATCTTCTCCCTGCGTCAAATACAAGGAAAATGTCAAGAGCAGCAAACCCCATGTTCATCGCCTTTGTTACGGAAGCTTAGAGGTGGTCATAAGTTTTGTGTGTGATTGCATTGACGTGCTGGACCCAGGACAGATCTTCAGAGATATGGACAACCAGGAACTTGCAACATGACGTTCTCCACACTGTCCCATAAATGAAGACAAGTTTGTGGATCATCGGCTTTCCCCTCCTGAGGTCATCGACCTCTGCCATGTTCCTGTGATTGACCAGAGGACAAGATCTGACGAGACGGCCATGGACCAGGGCTGGCACGCAGAAGCTTCATCACACCTGGTCCTGCTGTGTTGCTGAGGAAGATCTGGTGTCACTGGGAATGTGGAGCTGCTCCTCTGTAAACTGCTCTCAGTGGAAGACCATGATGAAGGTGCCTTTATAGAGCTCGGCTGTCAGCGAAGTTGGAGCAGAAAACTGCTGGAGGAACTCAGGCAGCATCTGTGGAGGGAATGGACAGACGATGTTGGGATCGGGACCCTTCAAGACTCCATTCTTATCTCCATTTACCAGGTTGGATTATGATGACAGGAAATGGCCAAGATTGATGATCATCGTGGACTGGAGTGACAGATGATTGAAGATCCTGAAGACCCAATCTTGCATCAAGTTCTCCGCGACCTTCCACACCTGGAGCTGGATAAGCCGTTGAGGAACAACTTGGTGGGATTTCTTGTGGCCCTGGATCTCTTCCAGATTGTTTGAAGGACAAACATGACAGATGTGTGAGTGCCGGAGGTCGGTCGAGGACGGGCACTCGGTGGGTGCCGGAGGTCGGTCGAGGACGTGCCGCCGAGAGAACATGGCATCTGCGGAGGGAGAGGACAGTTGACGTTTGGATCGGGATCCTTCAAGACTCCATTCTTGTCTCCATTTACCAGGTCAGTTTCCGGCGACAGGAAATGGCCAAGTTTGATGATCACCGTGGATTTGAATGACAGATCCTTGAAGATCCCAAAGGCCCAATCTTGCTCCACGTTCAACGTGACCTTCCACACCTGGCGCTGGAGAAGCTGTTGAGGAACAACTTGGTGGGACTTCTTGTCGCCCCAGATCTCCTACAGACGATGTGAAGGGGAAAGCATTTAACATCTGCCGACTGATGTGGTCGCCAGCTGTTTGCGAGGAAGTTTCCCTCTGAAGACTTGCAAGAAAATGCCACTGGGGCAGATGATGAGTCAGAGCTGGACGAGTTTGACAAATTTCTTAAACGATGTGGATTCCCCCGTGCAACCCCAAGAGGGATTGGATAGCACGCAACAAAAGCCGAGAAAATCGATGTCAGGAACCCGAGCCGTTCGTGTAAAACCATCGGATATGAAGCCACATCGGTGGGGACCGCACGGGAATTTCTCACTCCGTCCAACAAAGGCCCTTTTAAGAGCCACTTCTAGAAAGAGCTACAACCTCTTCCCCGCCCGCACTCTCATCTGCATTTGGGATTTCATCATCAACATTTCCCAGTACAACTGGCAGCGATCTGTTGCACTTGAGAATCCACGGCGTTTAAGAAATTTGTCAAACTTGTCTGGCTCTGACTCATCATCTGCCCCAGTGACATTGTCCTGCAAGTCTTCGGAGGGAAAGTTAACTCCGAAGACTTGAATCCACAATGGACATGATCTTCTCCCCGTGTCAACTCCAAGAAAAATGTCAAGAGCAGCAAACCCCATTGTGGATCTTACAAAAGCTTTTGATTCTGTCAGCACACACGGCCTCTACCAGCTACTGGAGAAGTTTAGATGTCCACCACGTCTTCTAAACCTCCTTCCATGAGAACATGCATCTTCAGTGGAATTTGATGAAGCTACATCGGACAATTTCCCCATGAGAAGTGGAGTGAAGCAAGGCTGTGCCCCAACTCCCATGGTGTTCAGCATCTTCCGATCTGCCCTTTGCCTTCCCAACAGGCACGGAAGACGTGTATCTTCAAACCAGAAGTGATGGGATGCTCTTCAATGTGGCAATGTTGAAAGCCAAGACAAAGATGAGAACTGTGCTTATGAGGGAACTCCAGCCCACTGATGATGCAGCACTCAGTTCCACAAAAGAAGAAGGACTTCAGGGGCTGATGGACAGACTGTCTCGTGCTCGCACCAAAGACCGACCGGCAATCAGCGTTAAGATGACTGGTGTCATGGGTCAGGGCATTCCACTCCCCTCCATAAACTCCACTACGCTGGAAAATGTCTTAAATTCACCAACCTAGGATCTACGGTGACTGACAGCCACTCTCTGGATGAGGAAACTAATTCACGTACAGTAAACCACCTTCCCCTACAGCACCCACCTTCGGGAAACTAAGCAAGTGGACATGGAAGAACAGGAAACTCACAATGAAGACCAAGATAACTGTCTACAATGCGTGAGTGTTGAACATGTTACTGTACAGCAGTGAAGTTTGGGCGACTTACCTACATCAAGAACGGTAAATGAATGGGAGAGGACCAAGAGAGGACCCGGCGGTGGGCAGCCTCGGACGGGCTCGCGGTGGGTGCCGGAGGTCGGACGAGGAGTGATGTGGAGAACAAAATGGGACCCGCGTCGGAACCAGGACAGATCTTCAGAGATATGAACGCCAAGGAACTTGAAGCAGGATCTTGGAACATAACTTTCTCCATCACTGTCCCATTAATTAAGTCAAGTTTGTGGATCTGCGGCTTTCTCCTGAGGTCAACAAATGGCTCTGTGGTCCTGCGGACATTGAGAACAAAACGTCTGCACTGGCAGCATTCCCTCACATTATCAATCTCTCTCCTGTACTCTGACTCGTCATTACCCATCATTTGTCCAACAACGGTGGTACCGTCGGTGAAATTTAAAGACGGCATTGGAATGGTTTGGCTGTGCAGTCCTGGTCATAGAGCAGGGGACTGAGCACACAGCCTTGAGCTGGTCCTGTGTTGGTTATAGAGGAGGAGGTGTTGCCCGTTTGTGCTGATTGTGGTCTGCTGATGAGGAAATTGAAGATCCAGTTGTACAGGATTGAGCAGAGACATGGTTAAGGAGATATGTGAGGACATCCAGGGCAGATCTTCAGAGACATGGACCCCCAGGAACTTGCAACATAACGTTCTCCACCACTGTCCCATGAATGAAGACAAGTTTGTGGATCATCGGCTTTCCCCTCCTGAGTTCATCGACCTCTGCCATGTTTCCTGTGATTGACCAAAGGACAATATCTGACGAGACGGCCATGGACCAAGGCTGGCACGCAGATGCTTCATCACACCTGGTCCTGCTGTGTTGCTGAGGAAGATCTGGTGTCACTGGGAATGTGGAGCTGATCCTCTGTAAACTGCCCTCAGTGGAAGACCGTGATGGAGATGTGTTTTTAGAGTTCGGCTGTTAGTGAAAGTGGAGCAGAAAACTGCTGGAGGAACTCAGCGGGTCAGGCAGCATCTGTGGAGGGAATAGACAGATGATGTTTTGATCGGGACCGTTCAAGACTCCATTCTTGTCTCCATTTACCAGGTCAGTTTCTGATGACAGGAAATGGCCAAGATTGACGATCATCATGGACTTGCATGACAGATGCTTGAAGATCCTGAAGACCCAAGTTCGGTCCAGCACATGACTCCGAGAGGGCATTTCATCTGTGGAGGGATTGGGCAGACAATGGTTTGGATCGGGAATCTTCAAGACTCCATTCTTGTCTCCCATTTACCAGGTCGGTTTCTGTTGACAGATTGATGATCACCGTGGACTTGAATGACAGATGATTGAAGCCGCCAAGACCGGACTTGGCCCGCAAAGGCCACGAACAAGGACGAACCCGGCAGCCGAAGTGACCGCCGAGACAAGTGTCAAGTATGGGCCCTCGGTAGGTGCCGGAGGTCAGACTGCTCATGGAATGGCACACCGCGGAGAAGGAAGAGGAACCATCGGGATCATATTGTTCACTCATCACCCCAACAGAAGAAGGACTTCAGGGGCTGATGGACAGACTGTCTCATGCTTGCAATGATTACCAACTGGCAATCAGTATTAAGACAACTGTTGTCATGGGTCAAGGCACTCCACTCCCCTCTGAAATCATCCTAAACACCAGTCAGCTGGAAACTTATCCAATTCACCTACCTAGGATCAACGGTGACTGATAGCCACTCTCTGGACGAGGAAATCAATTCACCTACAGTAAACCACCTTCCTATACAGTAACCACATTCTGGAGGATATCCAAGCAGACATGGAAGAACAGGAGTAATAATGTCCTATTGGCAGCATTCCCTCAGATTATCAATCTCTTTCCTGTACTCGTCATTACCCATTATTTGTCCAACAATGGTTGGTGAAATTTAAAGACAGAATTGGAATGGTCTGGCTGTACAGTCCTGGTCATAGAGCAGGAGACTGAGCACACAGCCTTGAGCTGTTCCAGTGTTGGTATAGAGGAGGGGGTGTTGCCAGTTTGTGCTGAGCTGGAGGCCTTGCTCGAGACTGACTTTGAGCCCCACCGCATGGCCGTGGACTAACCATCGGAGCCTGCGATCCCTTGCCTGGGATCGACACTCCAACCGCTGCCTGCGGATTTCAACATCAAGGAGCTCACAATCTCGGGTGGAGACTGATGTCGGGAAGGTCCAAAGTCGCAGGGGGTTCGACCAGCCTCTGTTATGGTTCGTTTAACTTCAAACAGACGAAAACACAATAAAATTAGTGATCGTAGTAAAATCTTTATTTCGCCAGGCGGGTGTGGCAGTAAATGCTTACAGTATGTAATATACAGATAGGTTCACTCGATCCCCACACAAAGGGGTGATGTTTAATCAGATATAATTACACCCCAAAAATCAGCGATTCAGCAATAATATATCTCACACAGCATTGTACAGCCTCTTGCTTAAGATTGACAGGTTCTTTCGAGAGAGGAAGGGTTAGCCCATATATGGTCATCATGAGGCTATTTTTCTGCAGATCAAGCATTTTATTTTTTTACTTTATTGACGCACTTTATAATCTTATAGAGCAAGGGTAGGAGCCAAGAGTCTGAACATTCCCTTCATTGTTTTGCTCTATTTAGAAACATTCAAGTATATGTGCTGTTATCTCGCTAGTGTTATGGAGGAATTGGGAAAACATAAAGGGGAAAGCCTTTCTTTGCTTCTAATTTTGCAGCTGAATTCATTTTTGTAACTTTTAAATCTTTTCAACTTTCTCACCCAACCCGTGGTCTGATTGCCTGGCGCGGGGGGGCTGAGATCCCCCCGATGCAGGAGCTTGACACGATCGCCCCGACACGGAGGGCCCGACCGCCGGCTACGGGAGCCACGATCGCCCCGTCAACGGAAGTCTCGAGGCCCCCGTCCGCGGGAGAACAAAGAAGGGAAGAGATTGAACTATTTCCAGGGTGATCATCAGCCTCTGATTGACCTGAGATTGACCAAAGGACAAGATCTGAAGAGATGGCCATGGACCAAGGGAAACATGTAGAAGCTTCATCACTCCTGACTCTTCTGTGTTCCTGAGGAGGATGTGGTGCTACTGGGAATAGACTGAGCTGCTTCTCCGCTGAACTGCCTTCCCGTGCCTGGTATGGGACAACGCTCGGGACTTCAGGTAAGACCTTTACTTGGGTATCCTTCCTCTGCAATTCCCCACGAGATAGACCTTACAAACAGTTGTAGAACACTCACTGGCAGCATATTCATGGCTCCCGATCTCTCACTGTCTGAAGCAACTCCTGTGCCACCAACAATGTAGACAGCTGTCCGTCTTCAAACTGCTCTGCCAGTGCCACTTGTCATAACTTCATTAGTCATAGGACCAAAATTAGGCCATTCAGCCCATCGAGTCTACTCCACCATTCAACCATGGCTGATCTATATTTCCCTCTCAACCCCATTCTCCTGCCTTCTCCCCGTAACCTTTGACCCCCTTACTAATCAAGAACCTGTCAATCTCCACTTTAAAAATTCCCAATGACTTGGCCTCCGCTGCCGTCTGTGGCAAATAATTCCACCGATTCACCGCCCTCTGCCTGAAGAAATTCATAAGTTACAGGAGCAGAATAAGGCCATTCAGCCCATCAAGTCTACTCTGCCATTCAATCAGGGCTGATGTATCTTTCCCTCTCAACCCCATTCTCCTGCCTTCGCCCCATAACCCGATACCCGTACTAATAAAAAATCTGTCAATCTCTGCCTCAAAAATATCCATTGACTTGGCCTCCATCTCTGTCTGTGGCAATGAATTCCACAGCTTCACCACCCTCTGACTAAAGAAATTCCTTCTCATCTTTCTAAAAGTACGTCCTTTTATTCTCAGGCTATGGCTTCTGGTCCAAGACTCTCTGACTGGTGGAAACATCCTCTCCACATCCACCTTTACTATTCGGTAAGTTTCAATGAGTTTCCCCCTCATCCTTCTAAACTCCAGCAAGTACAGGCCCAGTGCCGCCAAACGCCATCATATCTTAACCCAATCATTCCTGAGATCATTCTCGTAAATGTTCTCTGGACCAACACATCCTTCCTGAGATTTGGTGCCCAAAACTACTCACAATATTCCAAATGTGGTCTGACCAGTGCCCTAGGAACTCCTCAGTAATACATCCCTGTATTTGTATTCTAGCCCTCTCAAAATAACTGCCGGCTTTGCATTCGCCTTCCTTACGATCGATTCAACTTGCAAATTAACTTTTCATGAATCCTGCAGCAGCACCTGAGTCCCTTTGCACCTCCAAATCCTGAATTCTCTCCCCATTTAGAAAATAGTCTACGCCTTTATTCCAACTACCAAAATGCATGACTCCACATTTTGCTACGCTGTATTCCAACTTCTCCGCCCACTCTATCAACCTTTAGTTACCTTCTGTTGTTTTTTTAAAAGCTTCCCAATTCTCCAGCTACCCCACTAACCTTTGCAATGTTATATGCATTCTCTTTCATTTTATTCCTCCTTGTCTCCTTTCCAAAGATACATCCTTTAATTCTGAAGCTGTGCCCTCTTGTCCTAGACTCTCTCTCCCACTAGTGGAAACATCCTCTCACATCCACCCTTTCCAGCCTTTCACTATTCAATGAGGTCCCACCCCCTCATCCTTCTAAACTCCAGCGAGTACAGGTCCAGAGACGTCAAACATTCATATGTTAATCCAATCATTCTCATAAACCTCCTCTGCACCCTCTCTAATACCAGCATATCCCTCTTCAGATATGGGTCCCAAACCTGCTCACAATATTCCACATGTGGTCTGACCAATGCCTTACAAAGCCTCAACAAAGCCACAATACATCAACACTGGTCAAGAAGACTCACCAGCGTCTCTTCTTCCTGAGGAGACTAAAGAAGGTCCATCTGTCTCCTCAGATTCTGGTGAACTTCTACCGCTGCACCATCGAGAGCATCCTTACCAACTGCGTCACAGTATGGTACGGCAACTGCTCTGTCTCCGACCGGAAAGCGCTGCAGAGGGTGGTGAAAACCGCCCAACGCATCACCGGTTCCTCACTCCCCTCCATTGAGTCTGTCCAAGGCAAGCGATGTCTGCGAAGGGCGCGCAGCATCGTCATGGACTGCTCTCACCCCAACCACAGACTGTTTACCCTCCTCCAATCTGGGAGGCGCTACAGGTCCCTCCGTTGCCGGACCAGCAGGTTCAGGAACAGCTTCTTCCCTGCGGCTGTTACACTACTGAACTCTGCACCTTGGTGATTGCCAGTCACCACCCCCCCAGACACTCCTTCCCCAGAACAATTGCACTACTGATACTGCTGTATATATATATATATATTTACTGCTCATTATTCCTAAGTTCGCTCTTCTGGGTGAGATGCTAACTGCATTCCGTTGTCTCTGTACTGTACACTGCACAATGACAATAAAGATTGAATTGAACATTACATCTCTTTTTATATATTTTAGAGTTACTTCAGCTTTTTGAGTTTATATTCCAGTTGTCTTGAAATGAATGCTAACATTGCATTTGCCTTGTTATTTGTATGTGCAGGATCGCTCAGTATTTGTAGAAACAATGGGCCTTTGGGATCTTCAGCGTTGCCCTGCCCTTCAAGCCCATGGCTGATCTACCTCCAACATTTTGCTGCACAGTGCCAGAGGGAAAAATCGAGCAGAAGCCCATTGAAGCCTCGTCACTACGGACTGCAACCTGTTCCAGAGAGAGAGATCAGATGTCACCAGAAACCCACTGTAACCACTCTGGACACTGCTCTTCCAGGGTGCAGGATGTTACTCAGTACGTACCCTTCCAAAGGTTGTCTATGTAAACAGCAAGACTTAACCTGTTGGGGTCATGAGGACCAGTGGGTGTATTGTCCAACCGAGGAGTTGTTCTGAAGTACTGACCTCCCTTTCTTTTACAGCAGGCGACTCAAATCCCACCCACCTTTTCAAAGGTCATTGTAAAAGCCACTAATAAAGAGCCGTGATCTTGTATATTGGTCTCTTTTTATTTTGTGTCTCTGGAATTCTTGACTCTCAATACATCTCACCAAAGCTAAGAAATCTGGTTATGGTGTAACTGGGGCGCAGGCACTGAATCCTGCCGAGGTGATACAAGAATTTGGTTTTCTTTTGGGTGGTGGGGGGGGGGGGGGGATGGAGCGTGAATTACAGTAAGCCCTTGTTATAGAGAACCACACTGGGTGGGGGGGGGGCGGGTGAGAGGGAGGTGGTGCCTGTTATTGCCAATGTTCTGCTACATTTATTTAACCAAATAAGGGGCTTAATATGTACAGTACTCTTGTGAAAAAAACAGCAAATAAACATACAATAAACAAACAGTAAAGGGCACAAAATATACCATGCCTTGTGGTACTGCAGTAGAGGAATTTTTATCTGATTGAAATTCTTGATTCTCTGCATTTCTTTGCAAAACGAGCTGTGATTAGGTGAGAATTACTGCTCATCCTCTTCAGTCCCATTACGCCCCCAACCCCTTCCCTTCATCTCCCCCCCACCCACCCCCTCCACTACCGTGTCCACCTCACACCCTGCCTCTGTCCAAAAAAAGTTATCTTTAAGAACCGCAGAAGAGAGCTATGACCTTTGTTTTACAACGAAATATCGTTAACCAACAATTTCAGCCTTTCCAGCCCAGTGTGTGGCAGGATTGAATCTGAGGATAGACACTTGGTCCAAGACGTTTCGAAGTGGCTGCATGACAGCCTCAAGGGAGGAGGGGGAACAGCCAGAAGTCATCGTGCTTGTTGGCGCAAATGACATCGGTAGGAAAAGGAAGGAGGTTCTGCAATATGGCTACAGGGAGTTAGGTAAATATCTTAAACTCAGGACCTCCAGGGTAGTGATCTCTGGATTACTTCCAGTGCTAAGTTCTAGTGAGGGTAGGAACAGCATGCTGTAATCGATATCCTTTGTATAGAGGTCCGTTAAAACAGCTCTATGGTCCAGGGTAAATGCTAAAGTTATCATTGGTTTCCGCCGTGATAAATTTCAAAATCACTCTAAAGGAAATGAAAAAAGAGGAATTAATGTTAGAACAAAATGAATATTTTTGAGATTCTTCTCGGTTGGTAAAATAATTGATTAAAGGATCTTTGTCTCAAGGCAGTGTTCTAGTTTTGAGATTTCAAACTCCATTTCATTGATACCTGGAGCAGCTGCCTCCATCAACCGTGGATGGTACGGATGTGCATCCATCGATGCTCAATGTGGGACTCTGGGGAGCATCATTAATCAGAAATATACATTCTTAAAAATACATTATTATTAAAATTCAGGTAGTTCCGTGAGTTGGGTCATGAACTTGAACGAAAATCCTCCTCAGCCCACAGCCTATTCTCTCCAGAGACGCTGCATGTCCCTCTGAGTC
The DNA here is from genome assembly GCA_038087875.1 of Malacoraja senta. Lineage (NCBI taxonomy): Eukaryota > Metazoa > Chordata > Chondrichthyes > Rajiformes > Rajidae > Malacoraja > Malacoraja senta. The sequence continues at coordinate 1,568,558 of CM075996.1, read as the reverse complement.
ACTCCAGCATTTTGTGTCTCTCCCCCAGTCTGGTACTTGTTCCAACAAAGTACAACCTGATCTAACCCGAAACGTCACCTATTCCTTTTCTCCAGAGACCCTCTGAGTTACTCCAGAACTTTGTGTCTATCCATGAATTTCCAAACCTACCTATGAATGAGAAACGATACAACTCGATAGAATTTTGTTCATCCCAGGAGGGAAAAAAGACCCCTACCTACCTACCTAACCAACGTATGTATGGAGAATGTCTTATTTTTGCGCAGTACTTATTGGTACATTTTTAAAATCTTACATACATTTTATTTTGTTTGTTTTTTTTAACTGAGGGATCTCTAACCCCACTAATGATAAACAGAAAATGCTGGGTACACAAAAATGCTGGAGAAACTCAGCGGGTGCAGCAGCATCTATGGAGCGAAGGAGATAGGCAACGTTTCGGGCTGAAACCCTTCTTCAGACTGCATTCGTCGGACCACGTGAAGGTTGCAATCTCCCCACCCCTCAGAGGTCTGAAGAAGGGTTTCGTCCCGAAACGTTGCCTATTTCCTTCGCTCCATAGATGCTGCTGCACCCGCTGAGTTTCTCCAGCACTTTTGTCCACCTTCGATTTTCCAGCATCTGCAGTTCCTTCTTAAACACAAAATGCTGGAGTAACTCAGCGAGTCAGGCAGCATCTCCGGAGAAAAGGAATAGGTGACGATTCGAGTTGGAACCCCTCTTCAGACCTCTGAGACTATGAAGAAGTTGCCACCTTGTACAAAAGTCACCGTGTGGTTAAACAACAAGCCAGTGGCTGACGCATGAAGCAGTGTTTCTTGCGTTGAATCTGAGGGAGTTTGCAGAACGTTATTTGCAGCGAGGCGATGTTTTTTGGTCTCCACTCTGTGACAGATGAAGCTGGTCGAACAGACAGCGATAACAATGAGAACATGATATCTCCCGCTGCACTCACTTTCTTGTGAAGCTTTGTCCTTACAACCACAAGGGAACAACCTTGGCCGAACCATCGCCCCGAGAGCAGGGCCGGTAAACAAAAACGTTGACGGTAATTATACGCCTCATCACGGATAGGTCACGCCAGCTACTCTCTGCTGTCAACACCTTAATTCCTGCTTTCCCTTCCCGAGTGTGTGTACTGAACTCCCACTCCTGCGGTGAATGTTGTGAAAGCCACTTGGGGAAGAGGCCAAGAAAGTTGCTCATCGCAGCGGCTGGTTCCAGGCAGGGAGGAGGGAAAGGAACCAGTAGGTCACAAAGTCTCGCCGACCTAGAGGAAGCAATCCCTTCCATTGACTCCACACAGCCTCAGCAAGGCCACCAGCATAATGAAGGACCACCTTGGTCACAACCTCTTCTCCCCTCTCCCATCAGGTTTGAAAACACACACACCTCCAGATTCAGGCAGACAGAAATGGCGGGACTGTCATATGCTGAGAGAATGGAGCGGCTGGGCTTGTACACTCTGGAGTTTAGAAGGATGAGAGGAGATCTCATTGAAACACATAAGATTGTTAAGGGGTTGGACACACTAGAGGCAGGAAACGTGTTCCCGATGTTGGGGGAGTCCAGAACCAGGGGCCACACACAGTTTAAGAATAAGGGGTGAGCCATTTAGAACGGAGACGAGGAAACACTTTTTCTCACAGAGAGTTGTGAGTCTGTGGAATTCTCTGCCTCAGAGGGCGGTGGAGGCAGGTTCTCTGGATGCTTTCAAGAGAGAGCTAGATAGGGCTCTTAAAAATAGCGGAGTCAGGGGATATGGAGAGAAGGCAGGAACGGGGTACTGATTGGGGATGATCAGCCATGATCACATTGAATGGCGGTGCTGGCTCGAAGGGCCAAATGGCCTCCTCCTGCACCTATTGAAATGCTGGAGAAACTCAGCGAGTGAGGCAGCATCTATGGAGCGAAGGAAATAGGCAACGTTTTGGGTCGAGACCCTTCTTCAGACTGAAGTGAGGGTGGGGTGGGGGGGTCGGGGCTCTTCATCTTCCCCATTCCCTCATCTTCACCATGGATGTCCAGTCACTCTACACCTCCATCCCCCACCAGGCGGGTCTTAAAGCCCTCCGTTTCTTCCTCGACCGCAGAACCAACCAATAAACACCTTCTCACTTTTGTCTCTGAAGAAGGGTCTTGATCCGAAACATCACCGTTTGTTTTTTTAGGGAGATGCTGCCTGTCCCGTTGTGTTACTCCAGCATTTAATGTCAATCTTCGGTATAAACCAGCATCTGCCGGCTCCTTCTTACACTTTTCGCTCTGGTATTTTATTTAATTCACATGTTTAATCAATAATGTTTTATTATTAATGTTTTATGTGTCATTCCTAACTGTCACTGTATGTCATGTTGTCACTTACGGGCAGAGCAGCAAGGCAAGTTCCTTGTATGTGAATACTTGGCCAATAAACTTATTCAATGTGCAAAAGCGGTGCTGGCTCGAAGGGCCGAATGGCCTCCTCTTGCACCTATTTTCTATGTTATTATTATTCAGTGTATCTCGGTACACGTGACAATAATAAACGAAACAAAACAATGTCATAGAAACATAGAAAGTAGGTGCAGGAGGAGGCCATTCGAGCCAGCACCGCCATTCATTGTGATCATGGCTGATCGTCCCCAATCAATAACCCGTGCCTGCCTTCTCCCCATATCCCCTGACTCCACTAGCCCCAAGAGCTCTATCTAACTCTCTCTTAAATCCATCCAGTGACTTGGCCTCCACTACCCTCTGTGGCAGGGAATTCCACAAATTCACAACTCTCTGGGTGAAAACGTTTTTTCTCACCTCAGTCTTAAATGGCCTCCCCTTTACTCTAAGACTGTGGCCCCTGGTTCTGGACTCGCCCAACATTGGGAAAAATGTTCCTGCATCTAGCTAGTCCAGTCCTTTTCTAATTTACTTAAACCAATGGTGCTCGTGTGGTCCCAGTGAAACTTCTACAACTAAAGTTTTGTTCTGTTTACTTTTTAATAGCTTCCTGGACGTGCGAATTTTAAAACAGTTTCAATTTGCGCTCACTATCACTCTTCATGGGGGGGGTTTAATATCAGGGTTGCTTCTAACAAGACAGCCTCAACCAGCAGCAACTTTAATAAGATATTATCACCTTTTAACAAGAGTCTCGCACCGAGGGCCCCTTTTAATGAGAGGTTCCCAGCAAGATGCCTTTGAGTGTGGGCAGCTCCTCTACCCCTTGAATCTTCTTTTTAAAACAAGGAAATGTCATCAGGAAGGCTTCCTGTAAAGTGGGGGAGTTAGCGTAGAGACCTTTGTAAATGAGGGCACATCAGCCGAACCTTTCACCTCGAGGAGGCTGAGGGGCGATCTTATAGGGGTTTGTGAAGTCATGTGGGGAATAGATCTTCTTCTTTCGTGTGGCGTGCACGGCCTAAAGTTGTAGGACAACTTGTTCTATTTGATCTTCCGTTTTGTGCACGTCGAGTTGATTGCATTAGTCGAAACAGGGTGGACCACGTGAAGGTTGCAATCTTAGAATAGATAGGGTTAATGCAGAGTCTTTTCCCCAGGGGAGGGGAATCAAGAACCAGACGACATAGGTTTAAAAGACAAACCAACTTCCCTTCCATTGACTCCATCTACACCTCGCGCTGCCTCGGCAAGGCCAGCAGCATCATCAAGGACCAGTCTCACCCCGGCCACTCCCTTTTCCTACCTCTCTCATCAGGCAAGAGGCACAGAAGTGTGAAAACGCACACACACCTCCAGATTCAGGGACAGTTTCTTCCCAGCTGTTATCAGGCAACTGAACCATCCTCTCACCAGGTAGAGAGCGGTCCTGACCTCCCATCCACCTCATTGGAGACCTTTGAATAATCTTTAATCGGACTTTATCTTGCACTAAACGTTGTTCCATTTATCTTGTATGTGGACAGCCTGATTGTAATCACGTAGTCTTTTCTTTGAGAAAGACACAGAGCGCTGGTGTTAACTCAGCAGGTCAGGCAGCATCTCTGGAGAAAAGGGATGGGTGACGTTTCCGGTCGGGACCCTTATTCGGACTAAAAAAAAAAAGTTTCTAGGACTGGGTGGCATGCAACGAAAAGCTTTCCACTGTACACATGACAATAATAAGCTGAACTAAACTAACTGCGGAACCACGGAACTTTCACATCTACACAAACAGCAGCCCATAATGTGGTATCAACCGTCATGCCAATTTTAATTGATCCCATCTGCCTGCACATGGTCCAAATCCTTCCATGGCCAGACTGTTCATGGATCTGTCTAAGCGCCTCATAAATGCCACTATCATATCTGCTTTCCTAGCAGCGCGTTCCAGGCACCCACCACCCTCTGTGTAAAACAACTTGGTTCAATGCCTTATCCTTTTGATAATTGAGCAGATCCTTGATGAGGAAGTGATCCCTCGCTACATGCCTGAAGGTTGGAGCGGACCCCAGTCCAATGACAACTTAACTATGAAGCAAGTGCCATGACGTTAGAGAGAGCCTGCGAGTGTTAACAACAAACATGATTCTCCAATTCCACGCATCCCTGGCATTTGTTGGCAGGTTTTAGGGGAGGGAGTCTATTAGCGCAAGGCCTCTGGTATTACTGGCTTTGGTGTTGGTGTTGTTTGTTCAGGCTTCCACATGATGACAGAGATGTGAACCATTCCAGTCCTTTCCCTGCCCTGGGCAGCTTCAAAGGCCTCTGCATATGTAAGATGCCCACATTACTCCAGCTGCATTAACAGCTCCTGTTCAAAGAGATGACACAAGGGGACTGCGTCAGACACTAATACTGTTTAAGACAAGATATCTTCACATCTCTTAACACCGCTTCCTCATCGAGCTCTGGAGGACTGTTTGTTTATTTAATTTAGTTTAGAGATACAGCATGAAAACAGGCCCTTCGGCCCACCGAGAACATGTTGACCATTGATCACCCGTTCACACTAGCTCCCACTTTCTCATCCACTCCCTACACACGAGGGACCAGTTACAGGAGAAGGTTGCTGACCCTTCAGGCTCATAAACCTGAGATCCTGAGTTCAATCCTCAGGGAAGGCATTGCTGCTTTATGCATCACAGCACGGTTTGGGAACAAAAGTGTTATAAAATTGGAAAGTGTTATAAAATAAAATTAAATTAAAACTTAAACTTAGAAGTTATGGAGAGTTGTGGACGCAGCCCAGACCATCACACACACACCAACCAACCTCCCTTCCATTGACTCAATCTACACCTCACGCTGCCTCGGCAAGGCCAGCAGCATCATCAAGGACCAGTCGCACCTTGTCCCCCTCTCCCATCGGGCAAGAGGTACAAAAGTGTGAAAATGCACACCTCCAGATTCAAGGGACAGTTTCTTCGCAGGTGATCAGATAATTGATCCATGCAATCACCAACTAGAGAGCGTTCCGTAGCTACCATTTACCTCGCTGGAAACCCTCGGACTATCCCTAATCCGTCTTTTCTGGACTAAATTTGGCACTAAATGTTACTCCCTATATCCTGTATCTGTACACTGTGGGCGACTTGATTGTAACCTTGCATAGTCTTTCCACTGACTGGTTAGCATGCAACAAAAAAGGCTTTTTCTTGTACCTCGAAATACATGGTGCCATTACAGTATAGTTGCTGCCTTACAGCGCCAGAGACCCGGGTTCGATCTAGCCTACGGGTGCTGTCTGTACGGAGTTTGCACGTCCTCCCTGTGACCTGCATGGGTTTTCTCCGAGATCTTAAGTTTCCTCCCGCACTCCAAAGACGTGCATGTTAGTAGGTTAATTGGCTTGGTATATATGTAAATTGTCCCTAAGGGTGTGTAGGATAGTGCAAGTATGCGGGGATCGCTGGTCGGTGCGGACTCGGGCCTGTTCCTGCGCTGTATCTCTAAACTAAACGAAATCAGACCCAAAACATCATCTGTCCATTCCCTCCACAGATGCTGCCTGACCCGCTGAGTTCTTCCAGCACTTTGTTTTACAAGCCCTTCTAAATTATAGTCATTGCATCAAGTTCCCAGGCACAGCTGTAAAATGACAATGATTACTTTTTAAATCATTGGTTCAGTAAATATAGTTGCTGCTCTGGGAAGTGCCAACCACACTTTACAGTTTATAAATCAGTTCCTATTTGAAGCAGAGTCTCCAGCGTTTTCCAATTCTGCTTAGATTGAAGTGATGAGCTATGGGTCAGAGATTTGGCATCAGACTAGTTTTAATCTCTGATTTCCAGGAAACCTATCCAGCCATAAATCATGTCACAAATTAGCTTTTGTGTTTATCAGAATCCAAACTCACTGGTTAGAAGCTCATTTCGCCCTCAGGCAATGATCAAGGCAGAAATATTCACGGCAGTCTGAGGCAGATTATGAGGCTCTTTGTAGCAGCTGCAGAGGTCAGACAGTTATCACGGCAATATAGTTTAGAAACAAGGGAACTGCCGATGCAAAAAAGGTCAAGTGCTGGAGTAACTCAGTGGGTCAGGCAGCATCTGTGGGGAACATGGATAGGTGACGTTTCACAGAGTGCTGGAGTAACTCAGCGGGTCAGGCAGCATCTGTGGAGAACATGGATAGGTGACGTTTCACAGAGTGCTGGAGTAACTCAGCGGGTCAGGCAGCATCTGTGGAGAACATGGATAGGTGACGTTTCACAGAGTGCTGGAGTAACTCAGCGGGTCAGGCAGCATCTGTGGAGAACATGGATAGGTGACGTTTCACAGAGTGCTGGAGTAACTCAGCGGGTCAGGCAGCATCTGTGGAGAACATGGATAGGTGACGTTTCACAGAGTGCTGGAGTAACTCAGCGGGTCAGGCAGCATCTGTGGAGAACATGGATAGGTGACGTTTCACAGAGTGCTGGAGTGACTCAGCGGGTCAGGCAGCATCTGTGGAGAACATGGATAGGTGACGTTTCAGGCCGAGACCCTTCTTCGGACTGAGGGGCAAGGGAAAAGGAAATGAGAGATATAGACGGTGATATAGAGAGATATAGAACAAATGTATAGAAGATATGCAAAAACGGTAACGATGATAAAGGAGACAGGCCATTGTTAGCTGAGGTCCAGAGATGCTGTCTGATTATTCCAGCTTTTATGTCTATGCACAGGGGACATATTGGAACAAAACTGAAGGAGGGTGTTGACACAAGAACATCACCTGTCCATGTTCTCCACTTGACCCGCTGAGTTACTCCAGCACTTTAACCTCCGGGTTCAAGAACAGCTTCTTCCCAGCAACATGTTCTTGAACGCTGCAGTTCAGTTCAGTTTAATTAGTTCAGTTTATTGTCACGTGTACCAAGGTACAGTGAAAATCATTTGTTACATGCTAACCCTGCAGAAAGACCATACATGATTACAATCGATCCAATGCACAACACTAACCTCAGCAACTATGATCTATGGACTGTGTCTTTGGTAACTAACACGAGGGACTTTGTTTTTACACGATTATGGTCAATGATTATTACAGTTATTAATTTATTGTATTGGTGAAAATTATATATTTATGTGTGTGTTGTTGCATTTCCAGGCCTGGGAAGCTGCAGCAAGTAAGATTGTTTTAATATCTATTACGTTGCTGAATTTCATTCATTTCACCGATTCTGGTCTGGGCACTTAAATAAAAGGGTACTTCATCAAAATGATCTAAAAACATTTGCAGTGGAGAATATCAGATGAAAAACAGGGCCGAGGCTATTAAGGATATTTAGATGCCGGGGAGCTAAATATCAGAACAATTCAACATTCTTCCCCACATCAATCGTTTAAACAACTTTGAATTAGAGATGAAATTAATCCGCGTTAATTAAAATGCTACATGGTGAAGGTGAAGGTTAAAGCAGCCAGGAGTGTGGAATTAGCTCAGGGGTTTGCGTCCATATTCATCTCCAGTCTGTGGTGGCAGCATTGACTGATGCTCTTTTTTCGCTGAAACAGCAACGTACAGCTCCTGCAGAGCCAACCATCTAAGCATCGTAAAGCTGGCAGCAATCTTCCTCTCAGAAGTGCACCTGGAATAATCTCTAATGAGTACGCCGTTAAAGCCTCCTGCTAGGAGAATGGCGTGGCGGGGCTGGAAACTGGAAGTATCCCGAGCTAATTCTGCTACCACCATCATCTCTTGCAACAAGTGATGGCTCCCACTGATTGTCGCCGGAAGCCTGCGGCCTTTTCAGGACGGACGATGACAGCGAGGTCAACGTTTGAAACATGGAAGGTACACAAAAATGCTGGAGAAACTCAGCGGGTGCAGCAGCATCTATGCAAAGTGAATTCCACTATGCAGTTTCATATGTCAGAAATAAAGCACTATTGACCACTGAGGATACAGGTTTAAGGTGCAGGGGGAAGGATTAAATAGGAACCCGAGGGGTAACTTTATTTTTGAAACACCAAAAGGTGGTGGGTATATGAAACGAACTGCCGGAGGAGGTAGTTGAAGCAGGTACTATCACAACATGGAAGCAGCATTTAGACAGGTACATGGATAGGACAGGTTTAGAGGGATACGAGCCAAACGCAGGCAGGTGGGTCCTGTGTAGATAGAACATGTTGGTCGGCATGGGCAAGTTGGGCCGAAGGGCCTGTTTCCACGCTGTATGACTCTATGAGGAAGTGCTGAAGTGTATGCCTTTGTCCTTCATTGAGATTTTCCAAGGACAGATCATTTCATCCATACATCCAATGGATTTTGCTGACTTAAATCTGGCTTGGCTGCCGTGAAATAGCATGATTACAATTCCAAGCACCCAGCAAATAATTGTGCATTTGAAAAAAAACTGCTGGCAAGTTGGAAAGGATGCAGAGAAGAGTTGTGGTCAGGGGCTGAGCTACAGGGAGGGAGGTAGGGGCAGGCTAGGACTCTATACCTTGGAGCAGGTGAAGCTGAAGGGTGGTCTTCAGGAGGGGTATGAGATCATGAGGGTGAAATCATAGGGTCTGTTTCGCGAATAGAACATTCATAAACCAGAGGACAATAGACAATAGGTGCAGGAGTAGGCCATTCGGCCCTTCGAGGCCATTCACTGTGATCATCCCCAATCAGTACCCCGTTCCTGCCTTCTCCCCATATTCCCCTGACTCCGCTTTCATTATGAGCTCCATCTAACTCTCTCTAGAAAGTGGACATAGGTTAAAGGTGGGAGGAGAAACATTTAATAGGACCTGGGGGGGGGGGGTAATGTTTTTACTCAGAGAATGGAGAGCATAAGGGTCGAGCTGCCACAGGAGGTAGTTGAGGCAAGTACTGGAACAGCATTTAAAATACACTCGGACAGGGACATGGATGGGAGATGTTTAGAGGGATATGGGCAAGAACACGACCCACAGCCAGCAATGGTGAGGCAAATGTTGAGGAATGGGGAGCGAGAAGGATGGTGACTGTATGAAGCCCAGCACACAGCTGGCATTGAGGTCATTAACAGAAGCAATCTGAGGCGGCTGATTAAGAGCCTTGCAGTAGAAGCGGTTTATGTGCAATTTATCACACAGCAAATTGGAACTGTAGAAGAAATAAAGCAATTGACAAGGCTCAGTGTTCTCCAGGCTCAGTGGAATGGTTAGCAATGCTGGAAGTCACAATACAAACACGCCTCTTGACTTGCCAAGTGGAGAGGCGACCTGCTTTCATCAGCCACACTTCATTAATCTGAAGATCAGCCTCAGCTTCCGAGCAGATCAGTCAGTCTCTTCTTGCGTGATCAACTTCCCCTTAGATGTCTCCTTTTCACACCTTACCCGTCTCCCCTGACTCTCAATCCGAAGAAGGGTCTCGACCCGAAACGTCACCCGTTCCTTCTCTCCAGAGACGCTGCCTGTCCCGCTGAGTCACTCCAGCATTTTGTGTCTATCTTCGGTTTAACCAGCATCTGCAGTTCCTTCCTACTTAATATAGTTTTGGGCCTGATTTCATCCCACTTGATTTTCCAGCACCTTACAATCCATAAGGTGCAGGCAATGTAAAAACAGAGGCACAAGAGACTGCAGACGCTGGGATCTTGAGCAAGACACAAAGTGCTGGAGGAACCCAGCGGGTCAGGCAGCATCCATCGAGGGAATGGACAAGCGATGAACGGAGTCGGGTAAGAAAGTTGGAAGAGAGGAGAGGATACAGCACAGCCTGGCAAGTGATAAGTGGAAAGTCCACAAAGTGCCAGAGTTTAGTTGTAGTGTAGTTTAGAGATATAGCACAGACACAGGTCCTTCAGCCCACCGACCAGTGATCCCCACACACTTACACTATCCTACACACACTAGGGACAATTTATACATAGATAAATAGACAGTAGATGCAGGAGTAGGCCATTCAGTCCTTGCTGACTTGGACCGATCCTGTACTGCTGTCCAAATGCGCAGCTATTTCATCTTTAATAATTGAATCCAGCATCTTCCCCACCACCGATGTCAGGCTAACGGGTATCTAATTCCCTGTTTTCTCTCTCCCTCCTTTCTTAAAAAGTGGGATAACATTAACTACCCTCCAATCCACAGGAACGGATCCTGAATCTATAGAACATTGGAAAATAATCACCAATGCGTCCACGATTTCTAGAGCCACCTCCTCGAGTACCCTGGGATGCAGACCATCAGGCCCTGGGGATTTATCAGTCTTCACTCCCATCAGTCTACCCAACACCATATCTTGACATGTGGATTTCCTTCAGTTCCTCTATCACCCTAGGCCCTCTGTCCACTAGTACATCTTGGAGATTGTTTGTGTCCTCCTTAGTGAAGACGGATCCAAAGTACCTGTTCAACTCATCTGCCATTTCCTTGTTCCCCATAATAAATTCACCTGTTTCTGTCTTCACGGGACCCATATTTGTCTAAACTATTTTTTTTCCTCTTCACATACCTAGAAGCTTTTACTATCCTCCTTTATATTCTTGGCTAGCTTACCTTTTTGTACGTCATCATTTTCTCCCCGTATTGCCTTTTTAGTTACCTTTTGTTGATCTTTAAAAGTTTCCCAATCCTCTGGCTAATTTAGAATTATAGAAAGCCAATTAACCTACAAAGCTGTACGTCTTTGGAGTGTGAGATGAAACCGGAGCACCCGGAGAAAACCCACGCAGGTCAGGGGGAGAACGTACGAACCCCTAACAGGAAGCACCCATAGTCAGGATGGAACCCGGGTCTCTGGCGCTGTGAGGCGTCAACTCTACTGCTGCGCCACCGTGCTGGCCAAGATGTAAAAGGACAAATAGCAATCATATTTTTAAAAATCAGTAAAATGAGTTTGAATGGGTATCAGGACATCTGTTTGGCTACCATTGCGATGGTTGAAGACTGAACCACAGAGGTATTTGTTGGAGGTACATGATTTACAGCCATTGTCAGTGCGATCTGATTAAAAAAAAATGAAAGCTGAAGGGTTTTTGCAAAATCTGTTACATGTTCTGTACAAAAGATCACATGAATCTTTGTTTGGTGAACAGTCTGGTTTGATTGTTCCCAATGGCCATTGTATTTGGACTCTTAAATAAAGTCCTGAGTGCCTTGCCCAAACTTTGTGGCGTCTTTTAAAGTTTTCTTTAACAGAGTAACCCAGCAGGCCAGACAGCATCTGTGGAAAACACGGGCAGGTGACGTTTCGGGTCTGGATAGACGGTGGAGATGGTTCTCCACAGATGCTGCCTGACCCGCTGAGTTACTCCAGCACTCTGTGAAACGTCACCTATCCATGTTCTCCACAGATGCTGCCTGACCCGCTGAGTTACTCCAGCACTCTGTGAAACGTCACCTATCCATGTTCTCCACAGATGCTGCCTGACCCGCTGAGTTACTCCAGCACTCTGTGAAATGTCACCTATCCATGTTCTCCACAGATGCTGCCTGACCCGCTGAGTTACTCCAGCATTGACACACACACTGACACATACAGTACATGCCCACACACACACCCACACACTGACAGACACAGTACATGCCCACACACACACGGCCACCCACACTGACACACACGCCCACAGTGGACCATACAAACACATACAGTACATGCCCACACATACACATGTCCACCCACAGACGACCATACAAACACACACCCACACTGACACACACACACACACAGTACCCGCCCAACACCCTCCCACCCACAGACGACCATACAAACACACACTGCACATGCCCACATACCTTATAGAGCAGATCTAAATATAGAAGCCCTGTTGCTGAAACGCGACGACAGCAGCAGGATAAAAATGGCTTTGCATAATGGGATTACTATTAGAAAAATGCGCTTAATGATGTTACAGCAAATTTCAGGGCAAATATAGTACGTAACATAATTTCCGCTATGTGCAGAATGCATTGAAGTCTTAAAATAATTCAGTTTAAGGCCAAAGACGTACGTTACTCGCAATAACCAAGATAATCTGTCAAATCAAGTTGTTGATAAAGTGCCCTCCATAATGTTTGGGACAAAGACCCATCATTTATTTATTTGTCTCTGTACTCCACAATTTGAGATTTGTAATAGAAAAAAAATCACATGTGGTTAAAATGCACATTGTCAGATTTTAATAAAGGCCATTTTTATACATTTTGGTTTCACCATGTAGAAATTACAGCAGTGTTTATACGTAGTCCCCTTTGAACAAGCTGCCAGAGGAGGTAGTTGAGGCAGGGACTATTGCTACATTTAAGAAACAGTTAGACAGGTACGTGGATAGGACAGGTTTGGAGGGATATGGGCCAAATGCTGGCAGGTGGGACTAGTGTAGCTCGGACATGTTGTCCCGTGTGGGGCCGAAGGGCTGCTTCCACACTGTATCACTCTATGAGTTTGCCTTGAGTTTGGATGCCTCCTGAATGAAACATAGAAAATAGGTGCAGGAGGAGGCCATTCGGCCCTTCGAGCCAGCACCGCCATTCATTGCAATCATGGCTGATCGTCCCCAATCAATAACCCGTGCCTGCCTTCTCCCCATATCCCTTGATTCCACTAGCCCCAACAGCTCTATCTAACTCTCTCTTAAGTCCATCCAGTGACTTGGCCTCCTCTGTGGCACGGAATTCCACAAATTCACAACTCTCTGGGTGAAAAAGTGTTTTCTCACCTCAGTCTTAAATGGCCTCCCCTTTATTCTAAGACTGTGGCCCCTGGTTCTGGACTCGCCCAACATTGGGAACATTTTTCCTGCATCTAGCTTGTCCAGTCCTTTTATAATTGTATATGTCTCTATCAGATCCCCCCCTCATCCCTGTGTTCTGGATGGATAAGGTCATCATCACTCATCACTATCCACTCGCCGAGATCCACTGGAGATTAAATGCAAGAGAGAGCGAGTCAAAAGACGAGAGTGTCTAATCGTCGTATGTACAAAGGAACAATTCAACTCCTACCCTGCTGCAGTTTAGCACACAGATCTCAGTGGGTAGAGTTGCAACCTCACAGTTCGATTCTGACCTTGGGTGCTGTCCATGTGGAGTTCGCACAATCTCCCTATGACCACATGGGTTTCCTCCAGGTGCGCTGGTTTCTTCCCACAACCCAAAGCCGTGCGGGTTTGTAGGTTAATTGGCATCTAAATTTTGTTTGGAGTGATAAGGGCCTAACACGGACAAATTAGACTATTTTAGATAGTCTCTCGGTCAGCATGGACGTGTTGGGCCGAAGGGCCTGTTCCCGCCCTGTACGACAGTTTACGGGTGCTAGGCCAATGGGTTAGACAATGGACAATAGGTGCAGGAGTAGGCCTTTCGGCCCTTCGAGCCTGCACCGCCATTCAATGTGATCATGGCTGATCATCCCCAATCAGTACCCCGTTCCTGCCTTCTCCCCATATCCCCTGACTCCGCTATTTTTAAGAGCCCTATCTAGCTCTCTCTTGAAAGCATCCAGAGAACCGGCCTCCGCCACCCTCTGAGGCAGAGAATTCCACAGACTCACCACTCTCTGTGAGAAAAAGTGTTTCCTTGTCTCCGTTCTAAATGGCTTACTCCTTATTCTTAAACTGTGTGGCCCCTGGTTCTGGACTCCCCCAACATCGGGAACATGTTTCCTGCCTCTAGCGTGTCCAAGCCCTTAACAATCTTATATGTTTCAATGAGATTCCCTCTCATCCCCTTCGTTCCCCTGGGAGTGACCATGGACCATTATAAGACGAGGCATGGTGGCACTGAATAGACCGTTCGTTGCTGTCTCCACCAAACTCTGACTTAACACCTGGTTTATAAAAGCAGCAAGCAGCATTCTCTATTTGTTTGATGAACACACACAATGCACTCAGTAAATCAAACAGACCATTCATCATGAAGATAATACCTGTCAGAGAACACCTCACCCTATTATAACAATAAATAAAAAAAGCGTAATGATGGATGTACAGTACTTGGACGGGCACTCCCTCCCTTTCACGGAATAAACACACCAGCCTTGTTTCATAGCATCCCCACAGCACAGAAACAGGCCCTTCGGCCCACCTTGTCCATGCCAACCAAGTTGATATATTGGGCATTTGCCAGCATTTGGTTCATAGCCCTTGAAACTGTTCTTAGAAACATAGAAAATAGGTGCAGGAGTAGGCCATTCGGCCCTTCGAGCCTGCACCGCCATTCAATATGATCATGGCTGATCATCCCTCAGTATCCTGTACCTGCCTTCTCTCCATACCCCCTGATCCCTTTAGCCACAAGGGCCACATCTAACTCCCTCTTAAATATAGCCAATGAACTGGCCTCAACTACCTTCTGTGGCAGAGATTCTTATCCATATATATCTGTCTAAATGTGTAAGGAGGAACTGCAGGTCCTGGTTTAAACAGAAGGTAGACACAAAAAGCAGGAGTAACTCAGCAGGTCAGGCAGCATCTCTGGAGGACGTGGATAGGCAACGTTTCAGGTTAGTCATAAGGAATAGGAGTAGAATTAGGCCATTCGGCCCATCAAGTCCACTCTTCTTCAGACAGATGGGACCCTTCTTCAAACAGATAACTTGGTTTGTAGAGTAGGAAGGAACTGCAGATACTGGTTTAAACCGAAGATAGACACAAAAAGCTGGAGTAAGTCAGTGGGTCAGGCAGCATCTCTGGAGAAAAGGAATAGGTGACGTTTCGAGTCAACGCCCTTCTTCAGACCAGTCTCTCTCCTGAGATGCTGCCTGATCCGCTGAGTTACTCCCGCTTCTTGTGTCTGCTATCTGTCTAAATGTCTTTTGGAAGTACAGAACCCCTGGTTCCAAATAGCAGGGAAAAGGAATGAAATTTATATTTGGTATCTATATGCAAATTGTATCATTAACATAACACTCTTAAAGTTATCTATTAGCATAAGAAATACACCTGCCCAATTCAAAAGAAGATAGCAATCTTTGTAATATTAGGTGAAATATGGAAGCTTAGTCTCTTCCACTGTGCCCTTTTGTAAATATAGAATAGAAATTCACAGGCTGGATATCGAGCCTAATTGACAATGGAAATCCCTGATTACTTGAGTCTGGGAATAAAAGTGTGACATTATCATCGGCATTGATTTTTGTGTTAATTAATTAAACTGAAACAGTGAACTAACCAGGCAAAACCCACAATTCACTGACTGGGATGAAGGATTATATGTCTCCATTTTATTCAGCTCACTCCAAGAAAATTACTCAGATAACCGAGAAAGGAAGCAATCGCAATCAGCGACGGAGCCCTGGCGTGCAGGACAGCTGTGCGTTTTCATCACCAGAGATGTCATTCAGTTGAGCTGATGGCGAAAAATGTGCGCTTTTCTTTAAGGTGCACTAACCCGAAGGGATTACAGTTGGTAGAGCAGTGCCAGAGACCCGGGTTCGATCCTGATCTTCAGTGCCGTCAGTGTGGAGTTTGCACGTTACCCCGTGGGTTTAGTTTAGTGTAGAGATACAGTGTGGGAACAGGCCTTTCAGCCTACGCCGACCAGCGATCGACATACACTAACGCTACCCCATACACTAGGGACAATTTCCTTTTTTTTTTTTTTTTAAACCAAAACCAATTAACCTGCGAATCTGTACGTCTTTGGAATGTGGGCGGAATCCGGGGCATCCGTGGGAAACTCACGTGGTCAAGGGGAGAACGTACAAACGACATAGACAGCACCCCTTGTCAGGATTGAACCCGGGAGTCTGGCACTGTCAGGCAGCAACTCTGCCGCTGTGCCACCGTACCACCCCCATATCCCAAAGGCGTGCAAGTTTGTCGGTTAATTGGCCCTCTGTAAATTGCCCCTAGTGTGTAGGATGTGGATGAGGAAGTGGGATAACACAGAACGGGTGATCAATGGTTGGAATAGACTCAGTAAGCTGAAGGGCTTGTTTCCACGCTGTATCTTTTAATCAAAACCGTTTTACCTGCAATTGTGGAAAAAAATGTTGTAAGAAAAGTTTGAACAAAGAAGCTGTATTATAAATTGTGACTATCAAGTACTATCAAATGTATTTTTTCACCAGAGGGTAAAGGATTTTGAAACTAGAGGGCACAGACTTAAGGTGAAGGGGGAGAGATTTAAGAGAGAACTCAGAGGCTAGTCTGTAGGTGGAATACGTTGAAGAAGCTAGAGATTATAGATCAGAGGTCTATATCAGAGATAGATCAGAAGGCGGAGTAGACTCGATGGCCAAAATGGCCTAATTCTGCTCCTATGACACGTATCGTTTTAAAAAGGTGCACAATATACTCAAGACCTGACACAATCGCATGAAGACTTCTTCAATATTCAAAAGTTCCTTGTAACAATGGCTTACATACTATTTGCTTTTTTAATTCCTCATTTACCAGCACAATGCTATCAAGAACTTGTACACAACCCCCCTCTGAATCTCAACCCCAATCCTTCACCAACTGAATCACCTTACCACAACTAGAGAGCAGAGCTGAATCAGGCTATCCTTGATGGGCCGAATGGCCTAATTCTACTCCTATAACTTGTGAACTTTGCTGTCTTAACCTTGCACTAAAGGTTATTCCCTTAACATGTATCTATACACTGTAATGGCTAGATGGTAATCATGTATTGCCTTTCCGCTGACTGGATAGCACGCAACAAAAGCTTTTCACTGTACCTCGGCACACGTGACAATAAACTGAACTGATTTTAAATGTACTCTTTTTCTCTTTGGGGTCAATGGCTCCGAGCTTTGTCTGAAGTGTATTCCATGCACCTTCTCCCCCAGCCAGCAAGATACATCCAAGGCTCAGTGCCAGACCCACCAGCTGTCCTTTAACATTCGACTCATGCAGCTATTCCGTGTAACTTTAGACACTGGGTGTTAAAAGGCTACGCACCAAGATCACAGTTAATCTCAATCACCTCCTGAGCTGATGTGCATCTGAACAGACGCCCAAACCTTCTTAACCAATTTTGGGATAGTGCAAATCCACCCTCCTTCGCGCACCGACACCAGACCGTGTGCCATCATTACAGCGTTGTAATATAAACCCAGCCTCATGTTGGACCCCTTCTCCAGAATTCTGGGAATTGTGCTGCACAGGAGTCCATTTGGATCACACCTCAACTGTTTCCCTGTAGCTATGCACATTTTTTAATCTCTTCCAACATATCGCCAATTCTATTTCGAAAGTTACTATTAAATCCGTTCCCTTTGCCCCTTCAGGTGCTGCATTGCAGAGCAAATGGTTTGTTGAGCAAAAGAGAATCTCATTCACTTACGTTCTTTCATCGATCTCTATATAAGTAAAAGTATTTGTCTTGTTTCTGTGTCTGTGTGTGTGTCAATCTGGTTAATTCCTATCTTCTTCCAAACGCTAGACCACAGCCTTCCCATTTGCACACATCCTACTCACATTTTTCCAGTGGTGGCGATAAACATCTTCCCGTCGCATTTCCACCTATATTTCCAAAGTTATTAATCATTGAAATTTTTAAAACAGCCCGATTTCTTCAAAATCACCCATTTTGGAGGAAAAAAAATCCGAGTGACGCCACAATGCACTCGCAAGGCAGGATGGGCCACTCCGGGAGGGAGGGGCACTCCAGCACTCTAACCCCCCCTCCCCCACTCCACAGGCAACAGGCCCTTCGGCCACCGAGTCCGCGCCGACCAGCGATCCCCATACACTAACACTAACTTATACACTAGGGATAATTTCCAATTTTTACCAAAGCCAATTAACCTACAAACCTGTACGTCTTTGGAGTGTGGGAGGAAACCGGAGACCCCGGAGAAAACCCACGCAGGTCACGGGGAGAACGTACAAACTCCGTACAGACAGCACCCGCAGTCAGGATCGAACCCGGGTCTCTGGCGCTGTGAGGCAGCAGCTCTACCGCTTCGCCAACGTGCCGCCCTGTTGGGAGAAAGTACAGGAGCCAGAGAACCGTGACCTCCAGGTTGAAGAACAACTACTTCCCAGTAACCTCCAGGCTCTTGAACACTGCACAACACTAACCTCAGCAACTGTGAACCACCATGGACTTTAGTTGCACTACACACTTGAGTTTTGCACATTTATGGTATGGTTAGCAGCAATGCTGAATATTAATTTATTAATGATTGGAATTTATTTGTGTGGTTTATGTTAATGTCCCTGTAAAGATGAAGGCAAGTAAGAGTTTTCCGTGGACAGGTTTGGGTTTGCTACTGTCACGTGTACCAAGGTACAGTGGAAAGCTATGTTTTGCAAACAGATCAGATGTGTTAAACACTTGACTCTTGCATTATAAACACCAGGGGTTCAGCGATGCATACATCCATATGCACTCGCTTTCACCAGTCACAGCTGTGAATATTTGACCCGATTTCTCCCCTTCCTATGTCAACCCACGCCAGCGCTGGTATCTAATGTGAAGATGTTCTTGAGAGAGTCTTGGACGGTTTCAGTCCAATTCTGCTAACCAGCTTGTTCATTCATAACTCTAAGGTAACTCGAGCCAGAGTCACACAGGGCAAAAACAGGCCCTTCGGCCCGACCCAGCCTTGCTGACCAAGATGCCCCATTTGCCCGCGTTTGACCTGTAGCCCTCTAAACCTTTCATATCCATATACCCATCCAAATGACTTGTAAGTGCTGCTATCATACCTGTATCAACTACTTCCTCTGGCAGTTCGTTTAAAATATCGACCACCTTTCGTGAGATAACATTGCCCCTCAGGCTCCGATTAAATCTTTGCCTCTCACCTTAAAGCTGACCCTAATTACCATGCACTGCTCATAACAGATGTGAACAAGATCACAGACTAATTTATTGGAGACATGACAGAATACATTTACAACTATCACAGCCTCTCAGTAATTTCCATTTATTGTCTCAGAACACCATACACTTGGGGTAAGTTTGTTCAGACACCTACTACAGGTAATGCATAAACAGTGGCAACACTGAGGAGTTTAGGCTTCGTATGCAAGAACCAACACAAGTGAGAGCACATGCTCACCTTGAACCCGTTACTTGTTCACCGACCTTGTTAAACTACAGTGCATTGGTGGCAACTAGTGGCTGGAAAGGAGTTCTGCGATGAAGGATCACAAACAAACAGTAATGTACTTTATTTTCAAATCAACAGTGTTATACCTCTACGATTCATACTTCACTTTTCCCAGATGGCAGGTGTGTGTGTCCTGCTACCTTTATCCAGCAAATATGAGACAAGATGTATTTACAACGAGTGGCGATCGATCCGCGGTCCCTGGCGGCTGGGAATGCCTCGGTCTCGGGGCGCTTCCTGGTGGCCGCGTACATCACCTCCCACCTCCGCCCGAGCCACCGCTGCCCCCGTTAGGGTCCTGTGCGCCCGACATCATCAGGAAAATCACGATGGGAACGATGTACATCCACTGTGAAAGGAAAGGCAGGAAAAGCAGGTCAACCTCAGACTAACCAAGCTCTGCAGAAACAGCGAGTGAGAGACAGGTCAGTGAACGAGCACAAGGCTGTGATAGAGCATTGTTCTTGTATCCAGTGCACAATGCCACTCATTTTATAAAGCCAAGTTGAGGAATTGGTTTAAAACCATGGTGGGAGAGCTAGCATCTACAAAAAGCAACCCTATCATCCCTGCCACTGATAAAGGAAGACACAAAGTGCTGGAGTAACTCAGCGGGTCAGGCAGCATCTGTGGGGAACATGGATAGGTGACATTTCACAGAGTGCTGGAGTAACTCAGCGGGTCAGGCAGCATCTGTGGGGAACATGGATAGGTGACGTTTCACAGAGTGCTGGAGCTAAGCTAAACTACCGCATTCAATGGTGTATTCACCAATTAGTTGAGCTTCCACTGGAAACTTCGAAGCATCCACACCACCAGAATCCCTTCTTACTCAGTTCATTACATGCACAAGTACCAACAACATCATCAAAGCTATGTTGAATATATTACAGAGGTTGACAATGGTAATCAGCTGTTTTTTTTTTTTAAATATCAGAAACGACAGTCAATGACCCAAAGACGATGTTTCAAGCGTCAGTAGGATATATAATTCAATTCAATGTCAGTCAGGCTCATTAACAGTACTACTGGAGAAAGATTTCATGTCTGAGCTTCTGGAGAGGCCTTTGCCTTTGATAAAAGCAGCCTAATGACAAAAGCCCTTCAGACAATTCATTATTACAAGGACCCATCTGATGCCCTCTTGTTGCACGCTTTTCCCATTGAACTACAATCAGTGTTAACCTGTAGCATTGACACCACCACCAGGAGTTCGCAGGAGAATACACAAAAGAACATTTAATATTAATACATGCAACATTGCAATGTTAAAGTTTTCCACAGCGGTGTTTAGTAAATCCAGGGCTGCGATTGTTTGCACAAACACAACAGCAATCAGCTGACCTACTGTGAGTCATAGATTCATAGAGTTGAGTATCAAGGAAACAGGCCCTTCAGCCCAACTCACCCATGCTAACAAAGTTGCTTAACCTAGCTAGTCGCACTTCTGACCCATACCTCTCCAAACGCTTCACCCTCAATGTCAGCAAGACGCAGGAACTGGTTATTGACATCAGGAAACGGAGGTTGTGTCCGTGTCACGGTCAGCATCAATGGTGTCATCTGCAAACTTGCAAATGGAGTTAGGGCAGAGTTTGGCCTCAGTGGCGAGGGAACAGGGAGGATAGTGAGATTTCTGGTTTAGTTTAGCGATACAGCCCCTGGCCCACCGAGTCCGCGCCGACCAATGATCATCAGTGCACTATTTCTATTCTACACTCCAGGGACAATTTACAGAAGCCAATTAACCTTCAAACCTGCAAACTTTGGAATGTGGGAGGAAACCGGATCACCCGGAGAAAACCAGCACAGGTTTGTGTGGCCGTCCTCAATATGCAGCATTTCAGAGGTTATTTTTAAATCATAGAGACATAATCCCCAGAATAATTTCCCAGCAGCAGATTGATGACACTATTAACAAATAACAAAGGCTATTTGTTAATCCATCAAGGACCAAAGCACGTCCTCAGCCTTCTAAGCCCATCCAACTCTCTATCAGATCATTTTCTGGGGGTGGGGGGATCAATATTTTTTTCCCTATATCAAAGTGAAGTATGTCCTTGACTCCTTGATTCTTGACCATATTTCCGAAATAAAGTCAGTCCCAAGTGAAATCCTGTCCAAGTCAGCCCGTCCCAACTCTCACCATCTCAAGATCAGTTAGTAATCAGTCGCCCCACACCCAGGTTGCTGGTGAGTCTGCATGGTCAGTACCCAGGTGCTTATTGATCACACCCAGAGACAATCGACCTAAGTAACCAAAGTTCCAGGACATGGCGAGGCCACCACAGATGTTGCCTGACCCACTGAGTTCCTCCAGCACTTGGTGCTTTGCCCTAGACTGCAGCATCTGCAGTTCCTTGTGTCTCCATATCTTCCATGCATTTCTATCAAGAGGCAGAGTAGTTAATGAGAACACTGAATTGCAGCAGAGTTCTCCAAGTACAGACCAGACATCTAACACGGCAGCTTCCGATCTCCGATATAATAATACACCCTGACAAAGGCAGCTCGGGCCTATTTCCAGGTTTTTAACTGAAATGGTGTTAGGGTCAACAGGTCGAAGTCAGCCTGACAGATATCCAACAAGTTAACAAATCTCTTGTGATACCAAATGTTATTTCTTCCCACCTCTGACTGTGCAATGGAGTCAATTCTGAACAGCACTCTGTCAAGACAGCTATCTAGAAATGTAAGAGTAGGTAATGATATGAAAAAAAGACAGACTCAGTTAGGATTTCTGAAGAATACAGTTCAGAGCTTGAGATGGATCACCACAAGGTTGAACATCAGAAGTATTTTAATTTATAAAAGTCTACACAACTCCAATTCCTTTCAGGAAGTTATTTTTGAATCAACTCCCTGCTGTTCAAATACCTGATTCCCGCAGTTCGGCAGTGGTCGAAAAACAGGTGACCCGAAACGTCGCCCATTCCTTCTATCCAGAGATGCTGCCTGTCCCACTGAGTGACTAACATATGAGCAAACATGGGTATGGAGGGGTATAGGTCACGTGCAGAAAGAGACGATTAGTTTAGCTTGGCATCATGTTCGGCACGGACATTGTGGGCCGATGGGCCTATTCCTGTGCTGTACTGTTCTATATACAGGCACCTGTACATTTTTCAAATAACCCGCTTGTTCGTCTAATAGCAAAGTCTGATTTACACACTGGTATTTTTGGAATACTGCGCACAAAATGACTACTGACTGCGTAGTTGTCTATAGGTTTAATTTAAGCGTTTGTGAATTATGTGTTGCTTTTTAAGCACGTAATCTCTGTGTAAAGCACAAGGTGCCTGTTATTGGGCCTAATATTGAGAACCGATTTAAGAGGATGCAAGCTTTCAGTTGTGTCATTAAGCCCAGTTCCCTCAAGTGAACACAACAGAATCCTTGTTAGATGTACAGAGTCTTTTGCCCGGAGGAGGGGAATCGAGGACCACAGGACATAGGTTCAAGGAGAAGGGGAAAACATTTAATAGGAATCTGATGGGTATCTTTTTCACACAAAGGGTGGTGGGTGTATGGAACAAGCTGCCAGAGGAGGTAGTTGACGCAGGGACTACCCCAACGTTTAAGAAGCAGTTAGACTGGTACATGGATAGGACAGGTTTGGAGGGATATGGACCAAACGCAGGCAGGTGGGACTAGTGTAGCTGGGACATGTTGGCCGGTGTGGGCATGTTGGGCCGAAGGGCCTGTTTCCACAATGTATCACTCTGACTTTTTGAAAATGTATGTGGGGCCATTTTTGTTCCATTTTGGTTGTCATTTGCCCACATTAGTGACATACACCAAATAAACTGACTTCAAAATAACAAACTGCCCAATTGTTTTGGGATTCCCCAAGAACATAAAAGGTGCGACATCGTTTCAAATTCTTGCTTTCTTGCTCAATAAACATGCCACGATTTACCCTCTCTGTAACTAAGGGTTATGCAAGTGCAAAGAAAATCAATGATTTTAAACACATACATCTTGACATCGTTTTTTCCTTCGAAACATTAAATTTCAAAATAATTATATTTTAAAGGTTTCTGAACCAAGTCATCCATGCATTTCCTCAGAAGAATAATGAAGCTCATGCCCTTCTGGCAATGTCAGCCCCCAGATCACCCTGTAATGTAGCATTGCTGCATGCCGCTAGCTGTCAGACTGACCACTTATGTTTGACGTGGAAGAAGGAACTGCAGGTGCTGGTTTAAACCAAAGATAAACACAAAAAGCTGGAGTAACACAGCGGGTCAGGTAGCATCTCTGGAGAGCAGGAATGGGTGACGTTTCGCGTCGAGACCCTTCTTCAGACTGGTTAGGAATAAGGGAAACAAGAGATATAGACGGTGATGTGGAGAGATAAAGAACAATGAATGAAAGATTTGCAAAACGTAACGATGATAAAGGAAACAGGCCATTGTTGGCTGTTTATTGGGTGAAAACGAGAAGCTGGTGCGACTTGGGTGGGGGAGGGATGGAGAGAGAGGGAATGCCGGGGTTACCTGAAGTTAGAGAAATCAATATTCATTCCACTGGGCTGTAAGCTGCCCAAGCGAAATATGAGGTGCTGTTCCAACAATTTGCGTTTAGCCTCACTCTGACAATGGAGGAGACCGAGGACAGAAAGGTCGGCATAGGAATGGGAAGGTGAATTAAAGTGTCTGGCAACTGGGAGATCAGGTAGTTTTTTTTGCTGTTTTTCTTGCCTTTTCTTCTGCTGATAGCATCAATACTTGCTGAAGGTGCCCAGTTCCACAGTGGGCACTGCCCTCTACCAGCTCGGTTAGAAAACTGCTTGCTGCATCGAGTGCCGACAAGACTGTTGCAGCCCAGAAGGAAGGCTAAATATGTTGTGTAGGAATCGGCAGTGGGATTGCTCATTTCCTCACGCCCTTACCCCAAAGGCAATGAGGCCAGTTGTAGCATTTCCAAATGCCACGTCTGCCAAGATTCATTAAGTCAGCAGAGGCAAGCATCCCAACTTGGAACCTTCGGCTCAGAGATACACAGGGCTGTCATTAAATATCGGCAACATTTTTTCGTTAGGCAAATGGCTTCCTTCCATAGGGATGCAAATATTTTAATTCAAGAGATATTCAGCAAAAGTAAAATGAAACAACAAAAAAATCAGATATTCAGCAGCTCGCTGTCTTGAGTGTGCTGTAAAGATTCTTCTGGGTATAGGTTTGGTAAGAATACTTGCTTTGCTCTAGCAGGGTAAGCAAAGCCAGGAATCCACAGTGCAGTGTGAATTAAACATAAACACATTTTCCCCAGCCTTTTGATATCCAACCAGCAGGTCGACATTACTGTAGCGTATGGTAACCTTCACCTTACGATATGAAGACAGGCAAGAAGGTTACCCATCACATTTAACAGACAACAACTCAGCATTCTCAGACTGGTGAGATCATTAATTTCCAAACAAAATCAAAAAAAATCAGTCTGATAAAAACACAAATATAAAACTGGAACAAAACACATCGGTGGGGGGAATAGATAAGTGACGTTTTGGGTCGGGACCCTTCTTCATAAGAAATGGTCCCAGCTTGAAATGTCTGTCCATTCTCTCCACAGATGGTACCCGACTCGTTGAGTTACTCCAATACTTTGTGTTTTGCCCAAGATTGCAGCACCTGCAGTTCCTTGTCTTTCCAAATATAAAACTCGCCTCTGTAAAAGGGGCTCATGAATTTGCCAAGATCACTACAAGAACTTCAAAGTTATTGGGCTTCTGACCGGTCCTTCCACAACCTGGGGTGCTGTCCGATTCATCACTAATCCCGTGAGGACATTAGACGTATCTATGGTTCAGTTCAGTTTATTGTCATGTGCACTGAGGTACAGTGAAAAGATTTTGCTGCCTGCTATCCAGTCAGCGGAAAGACAATACATGATTACAATTGAGCCATTTACAGTGGACAGAGAGATTTAAGATTGTAACGTGATTATAGATCTGGTTCTGTGGCTAGCACCCAAATAGTCGCCTGGGTTGGGCCTCATCTTGGAAGCATCCTTATCTATGGAACTACAATGGTGTGAACTATATTCTGCACTCTGTATCTTCACCTTTGCTCCACCTATTGTAATATAATAATTCAGGTAAATCCTTTCTGCAACCTCTCCAGTGCCTTCACCTTTCATAAAGTGGGGCACCAGAACTGAACACAATATTCCAGCCATGAATTAACCAGTTTTCTACAACATACTCGAGGCAATCAGCATCAACCTGATGACTGCGCTGAGATTAAAATAATTAACATGTTTGCCCAACAACATTTTCTGTTAAGATTTGTTAATGCAATATTAACTGGGAAAGCACTTAGAACAAAAGTTTTTAAACTTTAATAGATACAGGGTTGGTCTCCTCAAGTCTGCCAGACTTAAGCAGCAAATTTCAATCCAATTAAAATGCCCAGTGCATTGTGCTGATCTTTCTATTCTTTAACTCAGATCTGCAAGACAGCATGAATTATCAACAGCTAGTAGCCTCTGGAATTTCATTTATTCCTCTATTAAAAAAAGATACAGGAGAGAAGGCCCTTTGACCCACGTGTCCATGGTGACTACCAAACACCCATTTACACTAAACCTGCACTAATCTCATCCAACTTTGTTATTAATCCCACTTCCCCAGATTCTGCTCCTCCCGACACACAAAGTGGACATTTACAGGTGCCGAATAATCTACCAACCTTCACACCTTTGGGATGTAGTAGGAAACCAGAGCACCTGGAGGAAACCCACACAGTCACATGGAGAACGTGTAAACTCCACGCAAGCAGCACCCGAGGTCAGGATTGAAGCCAGGATTTACACCCACCCTCTGGCATTATTTCTCTGCCAATTCTGCCCTGTCTTTGCAGGAGTATGTGAGCTGATTCTAACTCTGTGGAATCATATTGCCCAAGCTACACCACTTCCTCCCCACCGATGTGATGGAAGACATCCATAGTGGCTCATGTAAAGAATGGCGCACAAATCCCCACTTGTATCTCACTCAAGTGACCATTCTTCATGTGCTTGTGGAATAACCACCACAGAAGGTAATGCCACCAAGCTTGACAACATCATTACACAGGATATGCACATGACACGTGGCGCAGCGATACAGCTAATGCCTTGCAGCACCATAAACCCAGGTTCGATCCTGACTACTGGTGCTGTCTGTACGGAGTTTGTACGTTCTCCCCGTGACCGCGTGGGTTTGCTCCAAGATCTTCAGTTTCATCGCACACTCCAAAGACGTACAGGTTTGTAGGTTAATTGGCTCTGTATAAATTAAAAATTGTCCCTATTGTGTGGTAGGATGGTGTTAGTGTGTGGGGATCACTGATGGGCCAAAGGACCTGTTTCCATGCAGTATCTCTAAACTACATTAAATCACCAAAGTCCATTTCCACCACATCTCACCATAACATTTTTTTTTCTAGTAATGATGGAACTATGACCGATTTGTTCCAGGGGAGGAGAGAAAAACCAAACTTAGTATGGTCGAAGAATAGAACCGCAGATCTTTCCGTCTGTCATGTCATTCAGGCTGCCTGATATGTCATTAGAAAGTGCTTCAGACCCTTCATTTAAAAAGGCACGGTGTGAATGATGACGAGGCCTGATGTCTATCATGGGTACAAGTTCTTTGGTATGTTAGACAGCAGTGGAAAGGAAAATAAAATTAGATCACTACCAGTTAAGAATGACAGCTCGACAGAACAGAAAAGTCTCCCAGGTGACTGAACTTTCTCCATAAGTTCATAAAATGATGAAGTAGAATTAGGGCATTCGGCCCATCGCTTCTACTCCGCCATCTACTCAGCCATGATCATATTGAATGGCGATGCTGGCTCAAATGGCCGAATGGCCTACTCCTGCACCTATTGTCTATTATCGATCTATCTTTCCCTCTCAACTCCATTCTCCTGCCTCCTCCCCATAACCTTTGACACTCTTACTAATCAAGAATTCCCAAAGGGTCACAACTTGCCCAGAATTTCCAACGCCAATTAAATTCCAATTCTTTGGCACTAGTATATATTTGTCCTGGATCCTTCTCAGGAACTTATTTTCACCCAATCTTTACGAAGACTTCTGTCGCTGATTTTCCAGCCAACTACAATCCCCGCAGCCCTGTACTTGCAGCCACCTGAAATGCAACACGAGTTCTCACGGATAAACGATTAAATTACTCGCAGGAGCAACAAATTAACTTTCAAGGTGGCTGCAAAAACTGTCATGGTTCAGCCAAAATGCGAGTAATGGAGTAACCGTCACCAGGAGGCAAAGAGCGAAGGTTCACATGACCAATGCCACCATGAGTCAATGAATGAAGGCGTACTAATGTCAAGCATTGGTGCAGTTTGTATCACACCAGAAGCAATTCCACCCAGAAAAATAAGGAAGTGTGCAAGTGTCAAACAAATGATTAAAGGTCAAATGATATTTACGACTTTACATATTTCATCGCGTTCAGCACAGAAATTAAGGGAAAAAAAATAGAAATGAGCACATAGCCACGTCACCTGTTAGCGGCTCCAAATCAAAATGTCTTTTGGAGAGTGTAAACGAAATACATCTTAAACTAAATGATTTACACAAAGCTACATCAAAGAAGTCATCCAGCAAGCCCACACCAGAAGGCTGAATGCCAGGTGGAACCTTAAACACTTGGAAACGTTTCACACTTAGAATATTACTTTCCAATGAACAACCACTTGTGCCTGATGGGTCTTATGGTGCAAAGATGTTTCCACAATGCACTAAATTGTCTATCCAGCAAACAGAAAGATTTCTTAATGACTGGAATCATGCCTGCCCTGTTAAAGACAACCAGTGGCTACAAGTTGCAAAGGTTTGTCCCAACAGAAGCCTTTTAGCCACCTCATGTTTATCTCTCTAAAAATAAAGTTTACTCGTCCACAGCTAAGGATCGCTGAGAATCAAAAGAGAGGGTCTGGATATTTGGTATAAGGGGAAATAATCATTTGACCTTAATAATAAAGTG
The DNA here is from genome assembly GCA_038087875.1 of Malacoraja senta. NCBI lineage: Eukaryota > Metazoa > Chordata > Chondrichthyes > Rajiformes > Rajidae > Malacoraja > Malacoraja senta. Next base: position 1,540,168 of record CM075996.1, on the reverse strand, counting down.
AATAGCACCTTGCTTGCCACTGCACACAATGTCTTGGAGATAATTGGGAACCACCATTACTTTGTAGACGTCATGCTTGTGCTGCTAGTTCTCAGGGCGCTTGGACGTTATTTGTAATCATGAGAAAGATGGCCCCGCCCAGAATTAAATGCCACTGCATAAAAGAAAACAGAAATAAAGATACAGATACAAATGGTACACAGGATTAGGCAATAGACAAGCAACATCGAACGACCGGTTGGTTCACAATAGCAGCTTTTAGGGATGTCCTTCTTCGTTCTCCGCCTGTTGTGTGTCAAGAACATTTCAAGCCATTCCTTTGTACATTTTGCAGTAGTTCCATTAATGCAGGTGGTCGTGTGAAGCCCATTATATCACAAAACATCTCCACGTCATTGCACAAGGGCCTGTTCCTTCTCTCCCTTTCTAGATGTTGTTCTTGTCTTGCTATGGTGTGTTGGTTGTAGGGTCACCATCTAGTACCTTGCACATGCGTACGTGCACCCAGGCCACTGCTGTTGGTGGGCTGACTTACTACAGAGGGAATGTACTGACAAACCCTATCATGGGATCGCCCAAACGTCTCACTCATAATTAACGCTACTGGATTCACCAAACAGTAAGTCATGTGGTGGATTCTCTACCCAAGGGAGAATTATTGAATTGCTAACCTTTTATTTGTAGATGCTGTTTTAATGAGCATCCCTGCAGCATTGTCTGACACATTAGCAAACTCAATGCTAACATTTATTTCAAGAGGGCTAGTATGCAAAAACAGGGCTGTAATGCTGAGGCTCTATAAGGTGCTGGTGAGGCCGCATTTGGAATATTGTGAGCAGTTTTGGGCACCATATCTGAGGAAGGATGTGCTGGCCCTGGAGAGGGTCCACAGGAGGTTTACAAGAATGATCCCAGGAATGAGTGGGTTAACCCATGATGAGCATTTGTCGGCACAGGGCCTGTACTCGCTGGAGTTTAGAAGAATGAGGGGGGACCTCATTGAAACATACAGAATAGTGAAAGGCTTGGTTAGAGTGGATGTGGAGAGAGTGTTTCCACTAGTGGGAGAGTCTAGGGCTAGAGGTCACAGCATAAGAATTAAAAGACGTTCTTTTAGGAAGATGAGGAGAAATTTCTTTAGAGGGTGGTGAATCTGTGGAATTCTTTGCCACAGAAGGCTGTAGAGGCCAAGTCAGTGGATATTTTTAAGGCAGAGATAGATTTTTGATTAGTACAGGTGTCAGAGGTTATGGGGAGAAGGCAAGAGAATGGGGTTAGGAGGGAGAGATAGATCAGCCATGATTGACAATAGACAATAGGTGCAGGAGTAGGCCATTCGGCTGTTCGAGCCAGCACCGCCATTCACTGTGATCATGGCTGAACATCCACATTCAGTATCCTGTTCCTGCCTTCTCACCGTATCCCCCGACTCTGCTATCTTTGAACTCTATCTAGCTCTCTCTTGAAAGTATCCAGAGAACCGGCCTCCACTGTCTTCTGAGGCAGAGAATTCCACAGACTCACAACTCTCTGTGTGAATAAGTGTTTCCTCATCTCCGTTCTAAATGGCCTACCCCTTATTCTTAAACTGTGGCCCCTGGTTCTGGACTCCCCCAACATCGCGAACATGTTTCCTGCCTCTAGCGTGTCCAATCCCTTAATAATCTTATACGTTTCAATAAGATCTCCTCTCATCCTTCTAAATGGCGGAGTAGACTTGATGGGCCAAATGGCCTAAGTCTACTCCTATCACTTATGACAATATGCGCAAATTGCAATAGTTCTCTTGTTCAGGTAGTGAAATAAATTCCATTATCACTTTTCAAGTCATGAGGTTCAATCACAGGAGATGGACCTCTATTGATCCATCAAAAACAACACTACTGCAGTAAACACAAGTTCAACCTCCAAACCAGATATGTTAGCCTCAACAACATTTGCATCTTGCTTAATGTAGCATGACAGGAATTCAGCGGGGAACATGTTAACTGTAACTTGTAACTTTTATGCCGCAGTACTTATCAAACTGATAAAATTCATCTAGCTTTCTTTCCACATTCTCAATTTTCATAATCCATAATCTGAAGAAGCATTCCGACCCAAAAAGTCACCTATCCATGTTCTCCGGAGATGTTGCCTGACCCACTGAGTTTCTTTGGTAAACCAGCATCTGCAGTTCCTTGCATTTCTTTCCATATTATTCATTTCCTCTGCAATATTTGGCAACGTTTATTTTTATGCTTACTCTCATTGCCCTTTTCTAGTTGTTAATGTTTCAAAATGTTACTTTCCCCATTTTAAATTACATGCCTTTCCGCGACCATGTCAGGGCGTTATATTTACCCGTAGAACCAAGAGGGGGCTCCATCAACAAAGCAGAGGCACAGAAGTGAACCAGAACTGAGTTAGAAGATGCTGCAGACTATGTTAAAGGGCTAGCACCTCAGTTGCTCTTACTTGGAGCAGCGCATTTCAAAACATCAATCCATCGTGCTGCCATAAGTGCACAGAAGCCCGAGCTGTCAATTGTGGTTGATACGTGCCTCTACGGGTCATTTATTATCTGTGGGTTGATTATACTACTTCCCTTTTCTCCAGAGATCTGATGCGCTGAGTTACTCCAGCTTTTTGTGTCTATTTCCCAGACTGCTCAGAGTCACACAGCCCATCGTCCCAACTCGACTATGCCGATCAAGATGCCTCATCTACACTACTCCCACCTAACTTTGTTTGGCCTGTATCCCTCTAAACCTTTCCTATCCACGGACCTGTTCAAAATCCTTTTAAATGCTTTTATAGTATCTTCCTGAACAGGAAGCTCCTCTGGCAGCTCATTCCATATTATCACCACCCTCTGTGTGAAAAAGTTGTCCCTCAGGTTACTCTTAAATCTTTCCCTCTCAGACAATAGACAATAGGTGCAGGAGTAGGCCATTCGGCCCTTCGAGCCAGCACTGCCATTCAATGTGATCATGGCTGATCACCCCCAATCAGTACCCCGTTCCTGCCATTTCCCCATATCCCCTGACTCCGCTATCTTTAAGAGCCCTATCTAGCTCTCTCTTGAAAGCATCCAGAGAACCTGCCTCCACCGCCCTCTGAGGCAGAGAATTCCACAGACTCACCACTCTCTGTGAGAAAAAGTGTTTCCTCATCTCCGCTCTAAATGGCTTACTCCCTATTCTTAAACTGTGGCCCCTGGTTCTGGACTCCCCCAACATCGGAAACATGTTTCCTGCCTCTAGTGTGTCCAAGCCCTTAACAATCTTATATGTTTCAATGAGATTCCCTCTCATCCTTCTAAACTCCAGAGTGTACAAGCCCAACCGCTCCATTCTCTCAGCTTAAAGAACTTCTCAGCATGGCATTGAACGACACAGGCTAAGCTAGATGGCGGCTGATTCACAGCTGGGAGTGAACAGCATAGCTGATTCACAGCTGGGACGCTGGGAGTGAGCACCAGATAATCTCACCACCCTTGGGTGGAAGGACAGAGTTTGCACCATGTTGCATGGCCCCAGTCCATGGAACAATGGGCTTGGATGTAGATTCACTATTAATCTAATCAAGAGGGACAGGGCTGACAGCAATTCGGAAAATGTATCTCAGCTCGAATGGACACCTTCAGAAGTGAATGACAAACAAAATAATTCTCTAACCATCTAATATTTGATCAAAGATTCCTGAAAATAAGAACAACTCCGATGCAATATCGCCAAAAATGGATAAAATATTAAAACAATATGTTATAAAAATAAATAATGCATGACAGCGTGATTAGAACTACAGCAGTCTCCGGAGAACACGATTCCTGAAACTTAATGAACTTCACTAATGCGGTTTAACGCATTATTTGTAGCCGTAAATGTATTACTGCATGGAACATGTTTGTGCTCCATTTAATCCCGTCACCAAATGAATACATTAGTTTCTGGTGAGCAGGTCAGGTCACATTCACTGCAGTAGTCAGCAGTTTGAAACAGCTCAGAACTCAGAGTACAATGAAATCAATGACTCCTCCCCACTGACAACTCTTTAAGGACATTCTGCAGTGAATTTGCTTACTTCTGTGTCGAAGGATTCCAGTCACAGATCCTCCTTGCAATTCCTCATTAAAACATCAGGGTTCTTCTTCTCCTGCTGCTGAGGTTGTCTAATGAGCAAAGTTTACAAAGCATGGAGGTCAGAACCCCAGTCAATGCCATCAGCTGCTTGCAGCTGCAACTGGGGCATTATTACTGACCTGGTCCCCGGTCCTGGCCAGAACCACATGATATCGGTGGGGAAGCAAGGACACCTGTCTAGTGAGGAGAATGTTTGAATAGCCAGCTGATGTGCAAGGAAGAAACTGCAATTACTGCTGCCTGCGTCAGAAGAAAGTTAGAGCTGTCAGACGTCTGGTCATCCAGTGTTGACTGGTGAGATGTGAAAGCAGAATGGATTCAGAATCAGATTCAACAGTGATCACTGAGCAAGTGTGCTTTCTTCCCAATCAGTCTTTCACACTCATCAGCTCAGAACTTCTCCTCTCACCCATAAAAATGTATTTTTTAATCAACAGAGAAAAGGAAGATCACAGGCAGAAAATTATATCATTTCATTTTGTGTTTGAAGAATGACTTTTTGGACAGTGCATTAAAGAAATGCTGACACCTGCAGAACTGCACTCTGGTGTTGAAGAGTCAGCGTCAAAGAGGAACAAGGGGAATAGAAAAGCATGGATGAGGAATCTACAATTCATACAAGAATCCAAACCTGGTAATGAATCCAAGTACAGTTACTAAATCTTTCATTAATTTCAGGCATTAATAACCAAATGAAGTGCCGGCCACTTCAACAAGAGCACAGGCCCAGGAATAGTTCAATTACTAAAAGCAGCCATGCCAAGAAATGGTCTCCAGATGGAGACAGATTTCCATCAAGTTCCTAGTGTCAAGTTTCTGGATCACTGCCAATTCCCAGACGGTCAGAAGATGCTTCCAGCAGTAATGATAGAAGATGGGGCCATCTATCTACATCTGACCACATTTGCAATGAACTCGCTTGCAGTGATTGTCACTGCAATCAGCACTCAACAGAGAGAGGGATCAGCAAAAATGTTCAGCTCAATATCTTCTCCCACTCACGTTGACCCCATGCAAAATGTTAGACTGTTGTTTTCTCATTTTCATTCATAATTTGCTTCCTCCTGTTCAATTATCTGCAATCCTATCTTGCCTATTTTACTATTAACAGTATGAGTGTTTAATATATTTAATATTTCCTGTTATTGTGCATTAATATTATGATAGCAACACCTCAAAAGATGCATCAGTGACATCAGAAATAATGAAGCTTGCACTATTCATAACATATACAAATATTACTTGTTTGAAAGGGGGTGGGTGTGTTAAAAGATTTATTTTTCTACTATTCCTTTTTCTATTCTCTCCTTTTCTAGTTCACAGCTGTCAATTGCCCTTAGCTCACAATAGACAATAGGTGCAGTAGGCCATTCGGCCCTTCGAGCCATGGCTGATCATGATCACATGGCTGACCACAGCTAGTTCATAGACACATACAACATAGAAACAGGCCCTTCGGCCCACCAGGTCCTTCAATTAATCCCATACTGATCCCTTTTTATCCTGCCCAAGTTGCAATCAATTGCTCCACACCCTATCACTCTCTTACACACAATGGCCAAACGCACAAAGCCAAGCCCATGCACATCAACAGCCACGATCCAAATTCTAATGTCTGTACTATATATTAAAGAGAACTATGTCATACTATAGATTAATGGAAGGGAAACATATAGCTTTCTTTGATGCGATTATGGTGTGTTTCATGGCAGGGTTATCTGACTGCAGGGAACAATTTAGAAGACTTTGGTTTTTATTTCACCACCATTTCACAGATCAATTGCACCCTCTGTGCATATTGACACTATCACACTCTAACCTGTGCTACATAACAAATATCAAGTACATATATTGTTTAGCATTTGCTATAGATTAGCAATACTTTGGTAGGATTTAGTTATGGGTGCAGTAATTCTGCTAAATTAAGGCATTCCATTTCACCAATTCTGCTTTTTTGTCCGTAAAGAACTTACATATTTTGCGATGAATGACTTCTGCTCCTGTGGGTTTTTGGCTTTCTGAGCCTGTTCATGTTCCAGCCGCTCGATAAATGCTGCAGTCTCTGGCCTACAACAGAAGAGGAAGTATTGAATTGATTGAAAGATATAGCATGGAAATGGGCCATTCAGCCCACCAAGTCCTCACCGACAATCAGTCACACAATCACACGGGTTATCCAACTTTCTCATCCACTCCCTTCACATTGACAGCAACTTCCAGCAACCAATTAACCTACAACCATGCATGTCTTTGTGATGTGGGAGGAAACCGGAGCACCCGGATGAAACCCACAGGGTCACAGGTGGAACGTGCAAACTCCACACGGACAACACCAGAGATCAGGATCGAACCCTGGTCTCTGGCACTGCAAGGCAGCGGTTCTACCAGCTGCACCATTATGCCACCAAGTACATGTATAGATTGGCAGAAAGGCAAGTTGTTCCATGCTTAGACCTCAGAGACTGTGAAAAGATGATCAATTAAAGTTGTGGCCACCAAAAGAGAACATTATTACGGTGTACTTTTCACAATCAATCACAATCACAATAATGCTTTATTAGCCAAGTATGTTTTGCAACATACGAGGAATTTCATTTGCCAAGTCAGTCATACAAATAAAAAGCAACAGAACACAAACATAGACATTTTAACATAGATATCCATGACAGTGACTCCCCCACATTCCTCACTGCGATGGAAAGCAAAAAAAAAGTGAAATCTCTTCCCTTTTGTCATTTCACAAGTAAACTCTTTTAATCTTAACTTTGCCCTTGAAATAACGAAATTGGTTCATGTACATCTGAGCTGCGTATACTAGAAATCTCTAAGATTAGTGATAGTCATGCCACAGATATTGCAGTGTATTGTGGATGTAGCCCAGTCCACTGCACAGAGCAGACTCCCACCACTGACGCTGTGTGCAGGAAGACACCGCGGATGCTGATTTATACCGAAGATGGACACAAAGTGCTGGAGTGACTCAGTGGGTCAGGTAGCATCTCTGATGAAAAGGAGTAGGTGACGTTTTGGTTCGGAACTCTGAAGAAGGGTTCCAACCCAAAACACCACCTGTTCCCTTCGCCTTGGGAAAACAGCCAACATAATCAAGGTAGACACAAAATGCAGGAGTAACTCAGCGGGTCAGGCAGCATCTCAGGAGAGAAGGAATGGGCGACGTTTAGGGTCTTGACACCTTCTTCAGAATCAAGGACTGTTTTGACCTCCATCATTCCCTCTACTCCCGACCTCCATCAGGCAGGATTTAAAAGCTTGTTAGCACATACTACCAGACTCAGGAAGAGCTTCTTCCCCTCTATTGCCCCCCCCCCCCCCCATAAACTAAGGTGCAGTCCCGATCTTCCAAACGATCTCATTGCAGCAATGGATTTTTTCCATGGAATTGTAATGCTCCAATGCTGTAAAACTATATTTTGCTCTCTTCTATATTCTCTTTGTTTTACCAGTTTTACTTGTTTATATTCAGAATGGCTTGATTCATTTACAGTATTAGCTGGTTTAATTCAACAGCACACCAATAAAACAAACTTTAATTGTCTCTGTGCACGTAGCAATAATAAATCAAGAGTAATACCAAATTAGTCAACATTAACTGGGATATTTGGCTGCTGTTTACGACCTCAGCAATCTGAGCTATAGAAAGGATCAGAGATATATACTGCCATGGGGGATATTATTTTTCACACACAGAGTTGTGAATGTGTGGAATTCTCTGCCTCAGAGGGCGGTGGAGGCCGATTCTCTGGATACTTTCGAGAGCTAGATTGGGCTCTTAAAGATAGCGGAGTCAGGGGATATGGGGAGAAGGCAGGAACGGGGTACTGATTGGGGATGATCAGCCATGATCTCATTGAATGGCGGTGCTGGCTGGAAGGGCCGAATGGCCTACTCCTGCACCTATTGTCCATTCAACCCATTGGCTGTGGTTGTAGAACAGGTTGCTTAACCCCCACATTCCTGTTCTTTGTGGCTTCGTACATAGAATGTATTGTCGATTTTACCAATTCAGAGGCACAACCAAATATTTTTAAATGTGATGAAGATTTCTGCCTCTACCGCACAAACAGGCAATGAGCTTCAAACTCAAACGCAGCAGATCAAAAATATTCTCTTCATCTTCTTTCAAATCCTTTGAGCTATTATTTTAAATCTAAGCTATTGATTGCTCTGCCAAGGAAACAGGTCCTTGCTATCTACTCTAAGTCCTTTATAAATGTTATGTATCTCAGATAAATCTTCCTTTAGCTTCCTCTGAACCAAAAGTTAAACAACCCAAACCAGCTAATCTTTCTTCATTACTCCAGGGCAATATCAATAGAAGTTTCACATTTCACATGACATTGAGGCCAATCAGTCCATTGAATCCATGCCAGTTCTCACAGTGATCCTACCCTCCATTTATTCCCCATTGATCTATCTCCTCTGGGATAAAAGTAGGATTAGTGTAAATGGCCGGTTGATGGCTGGCACAGGCTCAGTGGGCTGAAGAGCCTGCTTCTATGCTCTCTCCGTGACTCTATAACTACACTCAATTCTCCAGTCACCCACCTACCACAAGGTCTGACTAGTACTAGCATCAGTCTGAAGAAGGGTCTCGACCCGAAACGTCACCTACTCCATTGCTCCATAGATGCTGCCTCACCCGCTGAGTTTCTCCAGCATTTTTGTCTACCTTCGATTTTTCCAGCATCTGCAGTTCTTTCTTAAACACCTACCACAAGGGATCTTTTAAAGTGGCCAGTTAAACCTAGCAGCTTGTTCTTTGAGATGTGAGAGGAAACACATGCATCCCGGGGAAGCCCAGGCGGTCACAGGGTGAACCTGCAAACTCCACACCCACAGGACTGATCCCAGGCTGCAGGATCTGCCAGGGTCAACACTATCTGCTGCGCCACTACCTTTAGGTTCATTATTGTCACATGTACCGAAGTACAATGAAAACCTTTGCTGTGCTAGCAATCCAACCAGATCAGATGATACTGTACATAAATATACTGGTCAAACTCAAATACAATAGTGCACTCTCTGCACCCTCTCTTAACACAAATGGAATGAACAGATTTAAAAAATCCACCCATGTGTTGCTTTCTCCTCGTCGCTGTTGACAAACACCCTGGTGGAGCTTATACTTAAAGATATCAAGCTCACTTAAGGGCCTGTCCCACTGTACGAGGTAATTCAAGAGTTCTCCCGAGTTTCCCCTCATTCGAACTCGGAGAATTACGGTAATAACCGTTCGTTAGTACTCGGGGCTCTCGTGGACATTTTTCAACGTTGGAAAAAACTTCACGAGCTTACCGCGTTTCCCGAGTACCTGCCGTTAGCGTTACGAGCCGCTAAGAGACGTCCCGAGCTCCGACGTACCCGCTAAGTACATTCTACGTGCTTACCACGAGTTTGATTATTTTTTTTTTACTCGGGAGAGCTCTTGGGTAAACTCGTATAGTTTTACACATGTTCCCCAGTAAAACACCACACTCACTTAAAACTGCACATGGCCACTCAATCAATTTTCTTGTCCAAGTGTATCCAATTTTCACCAGGATTGACTAGTATTTGTGTCAAATTCACACCCAATGCCACTCATGCTGGGTGAACGAGTTCAACCTGCTCACTCTGCTTACTCTCAACTTGCATATTTTCCATGTTTTATCACCAGACGATTGAGGCATTCAGTACTTGAACGAGATCGTCACGGGGAAATGAACCACCGAGCATACAATATACGTACGGCAAGGAATACTCACGCTGCCGCCAGTACTGGTTGCATGAGGTGCACAGTTGTGTTAAACACTTCCAAATCCACATCTTCCACCTCGGCTCCATTGCAGGACCCTGGGATAGTTACTATGGAAACACCGATGATATTGCCAGACACATCTGTGTTAACTGTGATCACATCAGAGAGGTGAGACTCAACCAGTGCGCACTGAAGAAAGGAAATTAAAATGAAGACACAGAATTAGCAACTGAGCAGTGGAATAATAAAAACATTATGTTACAGCTTGTACAGAACATAAACCTTCCATAAAAGGACTTTACACGTGTAACTACAAACCTCTCAATTTGAATTAAGACATTCAATGACCACCATGGCTCTTTACAATGCCTTTTCCCACTCCCTTTTCTCCTTCCTACCTTTGTCCGCGGACACATGCGGCTGCTGCTGCTGCTCATGCCATTGCAAAGTTGCCTCCAACCTTTGTCAGCTCTACCAAATGGCCGATCTGCACTGATGCTGCCAGTTGGTATCCACATAATCACACATTTCATCAGGAATTAGGACAGTAAATAGAACACAGACATAGAATAGAACAGTACAGGAACTGGCCCTCCGGCCCACAATGTTTGTGCCAAACATGATGCCATCTTCCTGCACGTGATCCATATCCCTCTATTCCCTGCACATCCATGTGCCTATCTAAAAGCCTCTTAAATGCCATTATCATATCTACCTCCACCACCACCCCGTCATCCAGGCTACCATTCTCCGTGGAAAAAAAACTGCCGCGCACATCTCCATTAAACTTGCCTCCTCTAACCTTATAGCTATTCCCCCTAATCTTTGACATTTCCACGTTGGGAAAAAGATACTGACTTTCGACCCCATTGATGCCTATCATAATTTTAAACATTTCTATCAAGTCTCCCCTCGCCCTCCAACATTCCTGAGACAACAATTCAAACAATCTAGAGAAATCATCAACAGGAATTAAAGCCTTGCCTTATTCTGCTTTATTTCCTAAAGTTTGCTGCAATCAAGATGAACATACAACAGATTAGACACTGAGCCATGAACCTTCTACGCCTATGTCTTCATGCTGCACATGCTGGTGCTTTTAATCATGAGAGCCTCTGAACTTTACTTTTTCGGCCGAATGATCTAATTTTGCAGACTTCGCTGCAATAATCAATCATTAGAAATGTACTTTCGGGGCTGAGACATTCCACGATTCTCCAGGGTCAACATATAATCAGATTCTATTCCATTCTGTTCTCTTGTAGATCAGGTCTATTCTTTATCATCTTGAATCATCCAGTCGTATCCTCCACTGTAATGGAACATAAACTAGCATCACAGATAGGTTCGGAATCTAAAGGGCCTGTCCCATTTACGCGTTTTTTTCAGCGACTGCCGGCACCCGTCATAGTCGCAGCAGGTCGCCGAAAATGTTCAACATGTTGAAAATCCAGTGGCGACCAGAAAAAGGTACGACTCTTTGGGCGACTACTCATGACCATACAGGCGTCACCCCGTGGGACAGCCCCTTAGCTTGCATTCAATCTGTTAGTCGCCACCAGGCAATAATGTTGCGTGTGAACAGTTGGCTATTTTCAAATATCAATGATAGTATTTTATTAACGTTATTATCTGTGCATTTTGCCAGTCACATCTTGGTGTGTCCTGTTCATCCAGTCATTAGCAGATCTCCTAAGACACCATCTGAGGATGTATTGCTTCAACCCAGAAAATATTGAGGGTTAGGAATTAACAATGATGGAATACTTTATCGTGGATGATATGAATACTAGTGGTACATCAAGCGGTGATGAATGGAGGCACGGCGTTGTCTGGGCCAGATTGACCCCAACATCGCCAATCCAGTGAATTCAGGACACTTGGCGTATCAGCTTAGACCAAGATCAGACTTCTCAGAGATTGCAGACTTGAAAGTCGCAAGATCCACTGGAACTACTTTTTTGCACGCTCTCCCAGAGGTCGATTTGACTGGATCGCATGCGGAACAGGTTTTTCCACTCTTAGTATATGTGACAGTAATAAACTAAACTAAGTTCACGTCCATAATTGTGATCATATTTGTGCACAACAAAAGGCAAAACTCTGCGGAAAATCTGCATCCCAACCCATGCAGAATCTGCAGAAAGAGCAGATGAGTTAATGATTCAAGTGGTCGCGCTTTCTTATCAAAGTTTGTGATGAGGGCATAAAATTTACAAAAGCCCGTGTCAGGGGTTGTGGGGAAAAGGCAGGAGAATGGGGTTAAGAGGAAAAAGATAGATCAGCCGTGATTGAATGGCGGAGTAGACTTGATGGGCCGAATGGCCCAATTCTGCTCCTAGAACGTATGAAAATCTGCACACCCAAAATACTAATCAAAGGAGTCTTTCCGCAGATGTTGTCAGATCAGATCAGTATAGTAACCAGTGCTTTTTTTTGTGATAGTGCCTCTAAATACTTTAAAACCAGATTGATGCACAGAAGCCAATAGATCCATGTGTACCAACATCTTTTTGTCTCACAAAAAGTGCCAATATTAACCATTTTATTTTGGTTTGGAGCCACTACATAAGATGAGAAAGACAAAGAGAATGAGTTACTGTCCTGTTCCTGTACTGTTTTATAAAACTTGCTTAATTCCAACCAGCAATTTTTCTCCTTCATAAACGTATATTTGAATTAGCAGGAACAGAGGTTAGTTAGTGCACATTGATCAAACTCTCCCTACATATTCATGCAGTAAATATTTCATGGCAAGTACATTCAAACATAATTTCCACAGAACCTCTTGAGCAGAGGTAGCTGTGGAGTTGTGTGTCTGTGTTTGATGATAGGGGTACGTGGGTGCTGGAAGAGATGGTGGTTATGTTGGTGACGCCAAAGTGGACAGATCAGAAGCGGGAGATGCAGCGGGAGATTTTATTAAAGAGCACTTTAGGAGAAAGCAGGAAAATGGGGTTGAGGTGGAAGGATAAATCGGCCATGATTGAATGGTGGCGTAGACTCGATGGGCCAAATGGCCTACTTCTGCTTCCATGACTTGTGAACTTCCCAGGTACGGCACCAGCAGGAAGAGGGTGCCAGAGATTGAGGAATATTGATGTAACTGCTGTCTGACCTGCCAGCCATGTCTGGGAGAACCATGTTACATAGTGTACTTCAGCAATATCAGGTTTAGTATTCACAAAGATCACAATGTATCAGTCAGCATAGAAGTTTGTCTACGAAGCAAATCTTCAATACAAATGGTAAGATCGAACTGTAACTCTAAAAAGTCTTTGCCAAATGATGCAATGAAGGCATTAATATCAGGCTGGTACAGAGTTTAATAGTTGTAATAGTTTAACACTGCAAGCAACACAGCTTAAAGCAGACTTCTGGGACAATGCAGAGGGAACAAATGGCATCGAACAGATCAGATGAAACTGATCAATATTAAACTAATCATGGATAGGATAGGTTTACAAGGATATGGGCCAAACGCAGGCAGGTAGATGGGCATCTTGGTCGACATGGACAAGTTGGGCCGAAGGGCCTGTTTCCATGCTGTATGACTCCATGATTAAATCATTACAAGGCTTGTGTTAGGCATGTCAGTTCGTTCACACAACTATCTGACATTAGTTAAAGTGAAGATAGACACAAAAAGCTGGAGTAACTCAGCGGGACAGGCAGCATCTCTGGAGAGAAGGAATGGGTGACATTTCGGGTCGAGACCCTTCTTCAGACTGAAGAAACGTCACCCATTCCTTCTCTCCAGAGATGCCGCCTGTCCCGCCGAGTTACTCCAGCATTTTGTGCCTACCTTCGATTTAAACCAGCATCTGCAGTTCTTTCTTACACAGTTAAAATGAAGACATCTAATCATGACAGTTAGCCAAGTATTTCTGCTTATTACCTCTACAATCCCTCCAGTCTGCACGCCATCACTCCTAAAAGGCACGCTACATTAGATTTATCACCCAAAGTCTCAGCCCATTGCCACCACGTACAAGCCCAATTGCTACTGATGCTTTTCCACCCATCATGAGCATTGCTTCCAAAAACATATATCACCAAAGTTCACAAACACAAGTACTTTCTAAGTCAGTTGATTGTGTCGAGAAGTATCTTGACTGACTTTTCATTCCCACGTTCCAGGCTAGGTATTGTAATTGTGGTGCCTCAAACACCAGCCTGGTAGAGAGCTATTCAGCGAACACTTCAGCCCAAACATTGTACTGCCCAGACACAAGAACAACAGAAAGAGCAGGGTAAGGACTCTGGTGCTTAATAAGATCATGATTGATCTTGTACTTCAGCCCAGTTTCTCAGTATTAAACCCAAGTTCCTTGAAATCTAGACGTCTAACAAGCATAATCTAACACACCATATAAAAAATTCTCAGCCCTGCAGAAAGAACAATTGCAAAGGAGCAAGTGTGGAGTTGATTGCAATATGTGGGTCATGCCAGGATCATATTTTACATGGAAACGAAAAGACCAGCAACACGATCTCGAGCAGAGGTGACCATATTAGAAAAAGGGTGACAGCATCCAGTAAAGATTGCAAGAGCAGCTTTGGTAATTGGTTTTAACTTAGACGGTGTCAATATACAGTGCACGACTAATAAGGCAGTGTGGGAATGATATATAGTAAGTAAATACTAGATGCTATTTGTTAAACATGTGGTTAACTAAATATATCTGGCTGGTCAACAAATACATTACATCAGGGGAAACACGCTGATCTAATCAAATATCATCTAGGGAGAATCTGTCCCGATAGCTCAGATTTCGCACACAATTCATCAGGCAATACATAACTGCAGCTCACGTATGCTCGAAGCCAGTGACAGAACACTCGTCCCACTGCATCCACACTGACCGGGGGCACCTGTCCACATTCATCGCACCCTCCAGCACTCGCCCCATGGCCTTCTGTGCCCAGGCAATTCAAGTGTCATCTAGAGACGTCTTACTCCAGCACTCGCCCCATGGCCTTCCATGCCCAGGCAATTCAAGCGCTCACCTAGAGACGTCTAATATGCTATCAGCAATTCTGCTCCTATAACATTTATCAGGCAGTGTATTCCAGGTACTCACCCTGCTCTGCATGTAAAAGGTTCACAGTTGGAACCATTTTCCCCAGGGTGGAAAGGTCCAATGCTAGAGGGCATATAGTGACATAAGTTTATTATACGCAGAGTGGTGAGGGCCTAGAACGTGCGTGGTGGTGATGGTGGAGGAGGCAGATACAATAGTGGCTTGTACATAGGCACATGGGTATGCAGGGAATTGAAGGATATGGATCATGTTCAGGCAGATGAGAGCAGTATAACTTGGCATGGTGTTCAGCACAAACATTCTGGGTCAAAGGGCCTATTCCAGCGCTCTGCCATGCTCTATGTCCCCCTCAAATCACTTTTCCTACGTCAATGTCTTCTTACTTATCTACCTCGGATATGAAGAACAGCTTCTTGCAGCCTAAACTATCTTTGCCTCTCAATTTTATATTTCTCAACCATGTGGTCTCTGAAGGATTAAACATGCTGGAGTAACTCAGCGGGTCAGGCAGCATCTGTGGAGAACATGGATAGGTGACGTTTCACAGAGTGCTGGAGTAACTCAGCGGGTCAGGCAGCATCTGTGGAGAACATGGATAGGTGACGTTTCACAGAGTGCTGGGGTAACTCAGCGGGTCAGGCAGCATCTGTGGAGAACATGGATAATTGACGTTTCCGTTCTGCGGATCCTCATGTCTACATGTCGTCGCTGAACCCCCTCCACTCCAGAAAAAACAGTTCCAGCCTCCCCTATTTCTCCTCATAACTGAAACGTTCCACCACAGCAACATCCTGGCATCCGCTCCAATGCCACCACATTGTTGGTGTGGTGTGGCAGCCAGAACTGCACACATACTCCAGCTGTGGGCTGACCAATGTTTCACAAGCACGGTACCACTGCCCACTTCCACACCCTCAACTCTTTTTCAAGAATCAGTGACACAAGCACAGATGCAACAACTCTGCAGTGCCCCACCCAAGTTACTGATGCCTAAAGAAGCTCAGAAGCTGGTTGTTGAGAGGTTGTTCCACTACAGCAATGTCCACAAATTTGTACCTTCCACAGGCAACCACTAGATTGCGATCTCGATACAACACCCAGGACTTGGAACTAAGGAGCAATCGGTTCAAATGACAGCTTGTTCATCTGGCACTGCTCTGCTGGACTGTAGTAGGGGATGGGACGGAATCCTAGTTACTGGTACAACTCTATCAAATATGATTCAGAACATTAACATACAAAACTCTACAATGAAGATGCTGACAGTAACCCTTCTTCACCCGCTGAGTTTCTCCAGCTTTTTGTCTACCTTCGATTTTTCTAGTATCTGCAGTTCTTTCTTCAACATTTGCTGTACCAAATAACTCTGCAATAATTGTTTTCTTTCGAAAATTTGCATTATCAAAAATTACATTATGCAAGCAATTGGGTCAATGGGTAAAGGCGGGATCGTTTCAGACTCTTTCATGCAAGTAAATAGTCTGGAGAAGGATCCAAACCAGGAACGCAGTTTGTCGATTTCCTTCCATTGGTGCTACCAGACCTGCTGAGTTCCTCTAATTTGTTTTTTGATCAAGAATTCAGCATTTACACGAGAAACGGAATAGGTGACGTTTCGTGTCGACTCTTCTTCAGACCCAAAACGTCACCTATTCCTTTACTCCAGAGATACTGACTGACCCGCTGAGTTACTCCAGCTTTATGTGTCTATCGTCAATGTAAACCAGCATCTGCAGTTCTTTCCTACACATCCAGCATTTAAAATCCTTTTTGTCAACATGTTGGATACTTTAAGCATCTCATTGTTATACAGCGTGGAAACAGGCCCTTCCACCCAACTTGTCCACATGCACGATCTACACTAGTCCCACCTGCACAGTACTTGACCCATATCCCTCTCAACCTATCCTATCCAAGTACCTGTCCAAATGTCTTATTTGTTACAATAGTATCTGCATCAACTACCTCCTCCGGCAGTTCATTCCATATAACCACTACTCTGTGTACAAAAGTTACCCCTCGGGTTCCTATTAAATCTTTCCCCCTTCACTGTAACCTATGTCCCCTGGTTCACGATTCCACTATTCTGGGCAAAATTCCCCAACTCTGCATTTACCTCTCTATTCCTCTCATGATTTTGTACACTTTTGTGCACATTATACACCCGTCAGCCTCCTGCACTCCAAACAATAAAGTCCTAGCCTGCTCACCCTCTGTCTATAGCTCAGGCCCTCAAGTCCTGAAAACATCCTGTAAATCTTCTCTGCACCTTTTCCAGCTTGACAACATCTTTCTTATAACATGATGCCCAAGGGAACACAATTATCTACAATTCAAATACAAATGTTATCAATGATAACATATTATGTCCTACTATATAGAACGTACAAGAAACTGCCGCTGCTGGTTTAATACCAGAGATGCTGCCTGACCTGCTGAGTTACTCCAGCACGTTATGTCCCACCACATGCTCATCTACATCAGCTCCATGGACTTTTAATTGCACCGTTGGCCTTTCCATTTCGCTGCATACTTAAACAATCTCAACATCTGTCAAAATTTCCAATTCAAGACTCATTTCATAGTTTCAATGATTTTTCCAACAGATGATTTTGACTTGCTTCGTCCTGTGATCATAAAAAAACATGTTGGTGTTGGCAGCTGAGGGTTCGCTGGATCATGGTGGCTTGTGGAGACATCCACTTCTTGTTTATTATTGTACCGTTAGCCCTTTCCTTCTTCGCACCCACGTACACACAAGTGCCTGAACCTGGACTGAGACATGCTGGTAATGACCCACAGCTCCCACTCATTGTCAGCCAAGCACAGGAGAATTTATTTGTAATTGATCTGTGCTACACAGATAAAACAAAGCAGCAGTGATGTGCTGGACATATAATAAACCATGTGCGGCACTACATGCCTTGGTGCCAAATGATTTATTTTGGTGAGGCTACACATCTATTCATTCCGCTGTGCATTTTAAATTGTAATGATTGGGGCTTCTCTTGCTTCAACAGCAAATCAAGTGGCTAATGAAACTGCAATGTCTAACACTCCCTGGACAGGAATGAACAAGAGCTACAACAACGACACCTAACTGTTCTGTACCATTTGCGGGCCATTTTCTGTTGCGTGCGGTATTGAAAATCCTTTTGCCATTTAAATGCGTACATATTTGCAAGCTCTTGCCAGTAATTTCCAGAATAGGAACCATGAGTCTTCAGTCACTGGACTTTTGGACACAAGTGCTGGCCAGTGTCAAGGTTATACTGTTACAGTCCTATCTACAACCCATTCACCCTTAAAGGTTTAGTACCAGCGGTGAATCTTTTCAATTTCTCTCCCCTAATCTGCACTGTTACATCCACTGATATCAAAGCAAAAGTGGCTAAGGTAGGTGGTGGCAGATACACAGTAACGCAACACGGTAATGCTGCAATTTACACAATGGGAGATTGGTTCTGATAATAAAGGAAGGCATTGAGAAACCGAAC
This sequence comes from Malacoraja senta, assembly GCA_038087875.1. Classification (NCBI taxonomy): domain Eukaryota; kingdom Metazoa; phylum Chordata; class Chondrichthyes; order Rajiformes; family Rajidae; genus Malacoraja; species Malacoraja senta. The sequence continues at coordinate 1,521,744 of CM075996.1, read as the reverse complement.
TGGAAACACAGCTTTTATACATCTCACAAACCAACAAGAAAAATCTTTCTGGGCATAAGTGCCATATAAATTTCAACTTTCATACAATTCTTGTCTACTGACAAAAATGATCAATGAGGACCTACTCCACCCTTGTACTTGTTAACCAATCACTTGATATTGTTGAAATTAAACTTAATTTCAATAATATCAAGTGGTTGGTAACAAGATTGGAACAGGGCCGCAGATCATTGAATCATTACAGCATGGAATGGGGCCATTTAGCCCATTGAGTCTACGCTGACTCCCACCCAGAAATCCATAACGTCAATTCCTCTGCTCCTTCAACACACGCCTGCAAATTATTCACTTGTGTCAAATCAATTCTCATTTGAAGCCACTGATTGTTTCCAGCTCTGCAGGCAGCAAATGAATGACCTTCACTATTCGGAGTAAAATATCTTTTCATCACATTGCCCCTTGTATAATCTGCTTGACGTTTTAATCTGTGACCCTCATCCTTGAGCCGTCTGCTAATGCTAGCAATGTCATAAACTCATAAGGAATAGGGGTAGAATCAGGCCATTCGGCCCATCAAGTCCACTCCACCATTCAATCATGGCTGATCTATCTCTCCCTCCTAACCCCATTCTCCTGCCTTCTCCCCATAATCTCTGACACTCGTACTAATCAAGTATACCGCTAAACTTCTGACACCTGTACTGTTTAAGAAAGAACTGCAGACGCTGGAAAAATCAAAGGTAGACAAAAATGCTGGAGAAACTCAGCGGGTGAGGCAGCATCTATGGAGCGAAGGAATAGGCGACGTTGCGGGTCGAGACCCTTCTTCAGACTGACCTGTACTGTACCTGTTCTTGCAGCAAAATCTTGTACAAAACTGCAGATCCAGCAATTTTTCTGATACTTACTATTCGAACAAAGGATGAGACATAATCCGAAGTAGAACTCTCACTGCCTAGTTTTCTTGGGATTCTAATCCGGTACAACCCGTCTGAACCAGCCATATCCTAAGCGAAGGAAAGAGACAAAAAGATTATGAATGTCCAAATAAAATCTTGATCAATCACAATATATTCAGATGGGTGGATAGTTGACAAAAGTATTGCACTCCTCCCACTGTTCCCACAGGATTTTCGTGTTTTAGTTTTAGTATTAGAGATACAGCATCAAAACAGGCCCTTCGGCCCACCGAGTCCGTGCCGACCAACGATTACCCGCACACTAGTTCCATGTTATCCCAATTTATCCAACACACTACAATTTACAGAAGCCAATAAATCTACAAACCCGCACGTCTTTGATATGTGGGAGGAAACTGGAGCGCCCGAAGAAAACCACGAGAAGAACGTAAAACTCCATACAGACAGAGCATGCAGTCAGGATGGAGCCCGGGTGTCTGGAGCTGTAAGGCAGCAACTCTACCTCTGCGCCACTTACCGCCCTGTAGTGTGTTTCCTGTACAGATTCTTCTGATTCTCAACACCACCCCAAAATGCTGCTTCTCCACTTTGAACCATGGCCAGGGATTTCCAGGAGTCCGTGGAGATGTTCTTCAAAGAAGCTTTGCGCACATTATTGAATCTTTATCCATGTCTGCCTGGTAATCTCCTCCCGTAATAAAGTTCACAGTAGAGGGTATCTGTTACCGGAGTCTGGCTTTGGTAATATGAACAATGTGGCCAGCCCAATGTAGCTGTCTGTGAGTATCTCGGCCCTTAATGCTTGAGGTGGTGGCCTGGTAAAGGATAAGGTCACGGTTCCCTTGTCCCTCCAGTTCATCCAAGGGTACAGTTAACACTATGCTAAGGTATATCCTCATGTTGTTCTCTCCCTACTACACTGGCACCAAAAGCAAACACACAAAACACTGTTACTTTCTGAACCTGAACTTGGAATGCCGATGATTGATAAGTATTGAAAAGAACATAACTTTGTAAATGCACACAAAATCCATCAATCACATCAAATAAACCCCACTAAAATGTTAGAAACCTCACTAGACTTGACAGATGTAGCAGATTTATCAACACAAGAATGTTTTTAAAACATACATCATGTTTCAAACAACTTTCTGCATAAAACATCTATAAAATCATTCTTAAACATCTGTTAAATAAATGTGGAGAGCAAAATGATGTATCTTTACTGGTCTTCACTGTATTTTAATAAAGCAGGAAATAATTATCAACATAAGGAACTCAATTATATTTTGGCTGCTGGACACAAGGAACTGTAGATGCTGGAATCTTGAGCATAACACAAAGTGCTGGAAGAACTCAGTGGGTCAGGCAGCATCTGTGGAGGGAATGGATAGATGATGTTTCGGTCAGGATTCTTCTTTGTCTGAAAAAGCCCTCCGATCTGAAACATCACCTGTCCATTCCCTCCACATATGCTGCTGAGTTCCTCCAGCATTTGGCGTTTTGCTCAATAATAATAGACTGCTAAATCAAGTCAAGTCAATTTTATTTCTATAGCACATTTAAAAACAAATCTTGTTGACCAAAGTGCTTTACATTAGTGCTACAAACAGTGGTACATAGATCAGCAATACATACATAAATACATACAATACAGCGCTCCCTCAGAGGACCTCAAGAAAGGCTTGAGAGTAGAAATAAGTTTAAAGTCTAGACTTGATGGAGGGGGCAGTTCTGATGGGAAGAGGGATGCTGTTCCATAGTCTAGGGGCTGCAACCGCAAAAGCGCGGTCGCCCCTGAGCTTATGCCTAGACCGTGGGATAGTCAGTAACCCCAAGTCGGCCGATCTGAGGGACCTGGAGGTAGTATGGTGGGTAAGCAGATTTTTGATCTAGGTGGGGGCAAGCCCATTAAGGGCTTTGTAAACATAAAGAAGGAGCTTGAAATTGATTCGGAACCGCACTGGGAACCAGTGGAGAGAGGCCAGGATCGGGGTGATGTGGTCCCTTTTTCGGGTGCCCGTCAGAAGTCTCGCTGCGGCATTTTGGACCAATTGCAGGCGGGACAGGGATGATTGGCTGATGTCAGTGTAAAGGGAGTTTCAGTAATCAAGGAGGGAGGAGATAAATGAGTGGATGATCTTTTCGAGGTCGACAAATTGGAGGAATGGTTTTATTTTAGCTATCGTCCGAAGCTGGAAGAAGCTAGCTTTTACCACGACATTGACTTGTTTGTCAAATTTCAACATGAGATTTGAGTAATGGGGTAAGGCTTCCAAGGCTGCCTGCTATCGTTTTGATTGAGTCCGAGGGGCCGAGTAGGATGACCTCAGACTTACTTTCGTTTAGTTGGAGGAAGTTCTGGACCATCCAACACTTTATATCCTCGTGGCAGTGGATAAGGCTGAGTAGATTTGATTGGTTGTTGGGTTTCAGGGGGAGATAGAGTTGTGTATCGTCTGCATAGCAGTGGAAGGAAATGCCGTGTCTTTGGATAACTTGGCCTAAGGGGAGCATGTACAGGGAGAAGAGAATGGGGCCAAGGATGGAACCTTGTGGAACCCCACAGCAGAGGCTAGCTGGGGAGGAGAAAGAGTTGCCTATGTTTGTAGAGAAACTCCTATCTTTGAGGTAGGAGACGAACCAGCTCAGGGCAGAGCCATCAATACCAACCCCGTACCGGAGACGGTCAATTAAGATGGTGTGGTCGACTGTATCAAATGCTACGCTGAGGTCGAGAAGGAGCAGGATTGCACAGTCGCCGGAGTCAATGGTGAGAAGTAGGTCGTTATGTACCTTCAACAAGACAGACTCTGTGCTGTGGTGGACCCTGAAACCTGATTGGAATGTTTCCAGGATGGTATATTGGTGTAGGTAAGGCATAAGCAACATAAATTATCTCTTTTTTTTGTAATCGAGCATCTGCAGTTCCTTGCTTCCACAGAATAAAAATGGTACTTGTTAGTTTGAAGACACTTCTCCAGCAGTCGCTTCAGGAAGTACAAGAATGTATAATCACTTACTCTGAGTTTGACCCTCTCATCCTCTGTCAGCTGCATCTGAGATAATGTGAGAGAGTTTTCACGGCCTGGTCTCCACAGCAACGTACCTCTTTTTTTGTAACGCACGCTATCATCTACAATGATAAAACAATCTTTATTGCTCTCTGATGGGCTGTAAACTAAAGGTATCTGAATTTCGTGAAGCATAACTTCAGAATATTGCTCTTGGAGACCGAATAACAATGAGGAGCAACGATGAAGGCTGAAAGTTTAATTACTGCAAACAACTGCTCTCACAGCCCAGGTCAGTCCCCTCACAGCATACCACGGATGCATTCACTGCTCTGTAACAGGAGGCCACATGGTACATCCAGTGCATACTAACTCTTTCAAAAAGCAATTGTTAGTACCACAGCCAGCTCTTCTCCTTATTTACTTTAGACTTTAGAGATACAGTGCGGAAACAGTCCCTTCAGCACACCGAGTCCGCACCGACCAGCGATCACCCCGTACACTGGCACTACCCTACACACTTTACAGGGACAATTTAAAATTTTACCGAAGCAAATTAACCTACAAACCTGTAGGTCTTTGGAGTGTGGGAGGAAACCGGAGCACTCGGAGAAATCCCACACGTCACAGGGAGAACGTACAAACCCCGTACAGACAACACCTGTAGTCAGGATGGAACCCGGGTCTCTCGCGCTGTAAGGCAGCAACTCTACCGCTGCACCACCGTGCCGCTCCTATCTCGGCAAGTTTCTTTAATCATTCACATATTTATGCAAATTCTCTTCATGGCAATTTGTGAATCACATCACTCAGCCTATCAGACGTTCCTGTCCAATCCTAACCAACTGTCGAAATATTTTTTTGCCTCATGTTGCATCTGGTTCTTTTACTCATAACTTTATTCTGTGCTCCCTGCTTAAGGTACCTATAAACACAGGAAATGTTTGATGCAGACATTTCCACTGAGATAAGGGTGTCCATATGAAAACCACTGACCATCTTGACCCAATATTCATCATTCTCATCTCCTCTTTAAACTTACCAAATTCAAACGAGTGTTCAAGGAGTACAGACACGCCTGCAACCTCAGGATCTAGAACGTCTCCAGGCTGAAAGATAAGGAAAACAAATTAGCGTGTGTGCGTGTGCGTGTTCCTGTCGGGTTGTAGAACAGTGTTCAACAACGTCACAGTGGCACAGCTGGTAGAGCTACTGCCTCCCAGTGCCATACACCCTGCATTTAGATCTTTTGGCCTAGACAGACCATTCCGGTACCATTGGACTCCTCTCCAAGGCTGTGACCTCTGGTAGTCCAGCAAAATGGATAATCCACAAAGGCTCTAGAAACAAGGATGCCGGAAAATCAATTGTGGACCAGTATCTTAAAACAATGAGGATTTCAGCCTCAACTACCCTTTCAGGCAATAACTTCCATACACTTAAGACATATTGAGCAAGAAGATTTTTTCTTCACTCCACTGTATCCTATGTAATTAAGTAAAACCCATAATAGCATGTTATTGATCACTGTAAAGCAAATACATTCTTCATAGTCAACCTGCCCAGGCTACTCACAATTTTGTACACTTCAATTAAAATGTCCCTCGCTCTCCTATGAAAAAGTTCACTTAGAAAGATAGACAAAGTACAAATTCTTAAGATCATACAAAACTTTAATTTAACGTCTGACGGTGTGGACCTAGAGACCCAGAGGCAACAGTTACACGTCTGAATCTCTCACCTACACACTAGGGACAATTTACACAGGGCAATTCACCTACAAACCTGTACATCTTTGGAATGTTGGAGGAAACGGGGAAATCGGAGAAAACCCACGCAGGTCACAGGGAGAATGTGCAAACTCCATACAGACAGCACCGATAGTCAGGATCGAACCCGGGTCTCTGGCGCTGTGAGGCAGCAACTGCGAGTTTATAGAATTGTGCAAAACAGAAAGAAACCTATTTAGCCCCCCTTGTCCATAAGACTGACATCATTCTACACTCATGCCATTTACCCACATTAAGCCCATGCCTCTCAAAGGCAAGGATTGAGTTAGATAGTTTTTTTGTGCTATCAGTTGAAGGATAAATATGAGCTAGGACAACAAGGAAAACTTTCCAGTTTCCTCTCAAACAATGCCACCGCATCATTTAAGTTTATTATAAACTAACATATATGGAAAGGTACAGTACAGGATCAGGCCTATAGGCCCCCAGTGTCAGTGCTGCACATGACGCCAAGATAAATGAATCACATCTATCCGCACATCTAGTTTAGTTTAGAGATACAACGCGGAAACAGGCCCATCGGGACACCGTGTCCGCACCGACCAGCGATCCCCGCACATTAACACTATCCTACACACACTAGGGACAATATACACTGAAGGGTAGACACAAAATGCTGGAGTAACTCAGCAGAACAGGCAGCCTCTCTGGAGAGAAGTAATGAGATGCTGCCTGTCCTGCTGAGTTTCTCCAGCATTTTGTGTCTACTTCGATTTAAACCAGCATCTGCAGTTCTTTCCTACACATAGCTAGCACTGCGATAGCTTCACTGCTGAATAAAGGATTTTAAAGATGGATGTCTAGCTGGAAGCGTTGCAATTAATAGCATCATCGGTGACGCAGGGTTTTAGACCATAAGACAGAGTAGAGTTAGACCATTCGTACCATTGTCTGCTCTGTCATGTGAGCATGGCTGATCTGTTTTGCACTCAACCCAGTCTCCTGCCTTATTTTTAAACACCCTTACTAGTTAAGAATCTATCAAATTCCACTTTAATGATACTTATTGACTTGGTCTCCTCAGCCATCTGTGGCAATGAATGCCACAGATTCACCACCCTCAGGCTAAAGAAATTCCCCCTCATCTCCATTCTAAAGATGCATCCTTTTATTCTTAGGCTGTGCCCTCTGGTCCTTTGATTGGAAACAATTTCAAGCATGAATGCAGTGGTCGAGTCATTTATTTTTCTCCAAATGCATTTGAACTGCTAGTCAACCAGAAGTCTCTGATGAGAGTAACTGATAGTGATGAATTAAAACATTATACAGTCGGCATATCAGCACCAACATTAAAAAGCATCAAGAGCAATTATCACTACAGTGGTTTACCAACATGCTAAAGATGCTATGTACCAGCACAGTGATAACTCAGTGGGAATAATTCTCTCTCAAATTAAAAGTCATCTTAGAGCAGCTGATCATATTCACAAATGTATCAAGTAGGTTCACACTTTATATTCAAAGCTGCCTTTCCTTCGAGAGAAATATTTTTGGAATGAATCAAAGTTGAAACATTTCTGTCCATTTCCAGGTACATTCCAATCGCAGCAGTACAGAACAGTACTCTCTCCAAGAGATTATAACTGTCATTAGTGTAGATTTATTGGATAATACTGTGCAGTAAATCACAGGGTGACTGCACAAAGTGTACATTGCGCTACAGCTAAGGCAGAAATGTGCAGTTTTTCAGGAAGCAAATGTGACACTTAATTTTATGTATGTCTTGTTCTTAAGCTCTTTTTGTAATCTGGGACAAAATCATTTCACACAACTTCCAATTACGGATTCTACCTCAGAGATCACCATGCCTAGATTAGGGTATTGAATGATAAAGGGGAAAAAACAACATTCTCAAGGACCAGATACTACAAGAGTTTACAGACAAAGACAGGCACAAAAAGCTGGAGTAACCCAGCAGGACAGTCAGCATATCTGGAGAAGGAATGGGTGACTTATTGGGTCGAGACCCATCTTCTGCAGTTCCTTCCTAAACAGGAGTTTACATACTCTTATGTTTTGAATCTACATTTAAATCCAATACAAATGATTCCATTTACAGGTTGTGGGTAAATGTGGGCCGTCGCTGCCTGCTACAGTTGTTTTATTTATTCTTTGATCTGAACATGGGGTTCCCTGGCTGGCCTGACATTTATTGTTCATCCCTAATTGCCCTGGTGAGCTACTTCTTAAACCACTGCAGCATTTTATGTGAAGGCGTTCCAAAAAAATGCACAGATTTTCATTTCACCCGTATCCAAAGTAGCTGGCTGAGGAAAAATCTAAAATGGGGCAGTTCCATAAATATGGCAACCAGTAGGCCATATTTTCTAAATAATCAAATTGGTTCAAATGTTATATCATTTTAAAGGTAAAGATGTGAACTATCAAAATATGCAAGTTACAGATACACTGGAGCAAGTTCAAGGTCACCAGACTGCTCCGACGGAAGCATTCAAAGACAGCCAATATATTGTACTATTTAACTTTTTGTTTTTTCTAAAAGAAAATTAAGTGAATTATGTCACTCACTATGATAGATATAAACAGTATAACCAATGTATCCATGATCATACATTAGAAAATGTGAAACTTTTAAAAGTTATGATTTATTACATATAATATTATATGTACTTTGGTCATGTACGTCCGACACAAAAAAACGTGATTTTTTAATTTTACAAAAAGACAAAGAACCCAATTAACTGCACGATCTCAATGCAAAGCAAGTTTTAGATCCTCTGCAAAGACTGTACATTAGATTTATTTAATTATCTCTAATTAAGGAAAAAATGTGTGGTCGGACGTACACTTTTTTTTGTAAGTCCGACATCATATATTCATGTACGTCCGACACGGCATTTACAATGAATAAGTTTCTGCCATATTAATATGCCTTAAGGCCTTGTAATTACAGCACAATGTCTCTGCATCATTATAAGTGTGTAGCACTATAATTAATAAAACTTTGTTTCCAACACAAGTTTACTAAGATCATAATTTCAATAGTGTGAAGCCGTAGTGGGAAAGGAACGGCATCAACGCCAATTACTTCCTATGAAGTTGCAGTTCACAGAAACCCTACCATTGAGATCATGTTTATTTCCAAAGAAGCGATTGCAGAGAAGAGAGAGAATTTGGAGGCATTCTGGCAAACCACAATACCTATACCAAACACGCACAAAATTCATAGTGTGGTACCAGTTGGACAACATCACTTGTTTGTCAGTGACGTGTCCAACAGTAGCGAGTACCGACCGGCATGTTCGCATCAGAGAGGTTGAGGATCTCAATGAGTCCCTTGACAGCATGAATGAATCATCTGATGATGAAAGTGATGAATTACAAATACAAATTGGGGACAGGGTGCTGGTTGCCTATCAAGGGGACACTTTCCCTGGTGAAGTCAATGAATTTGGTCCCAATAACACTGATCTCAAGGTCAATGTTAATAATCAAGCAGGTGGGCACTGGAGATGGCCACAACACCCAGATCAAATTTTCTATTTCAGGAAAGATGTTATCAAAAAAATATCTCCACCAGTGGTCGCTGGCAGCAGGGAACAGTACATTTTTACTTTCTACGCCCTTTTCCCTAAGATCCTCCACCCCTTTCTGTGTGACCATGCATGTACAGGATAGCTAAAAAAAGTATTAAAATACCTTGGTTATAATCTTTTCACATGTTCCTTAGTGTTTTTGTTTCTAATTCTGAGTCATTAAAATATAAACAATATTCACTTGTGCAATGTGTGAGAGGAATGAAAGAATCAATTTGCGAGAATGTTCTGCCATTGTTTGAAGGCATGACAATTCAGTAAGTATGCTCAAGTTGTTGGATTAAATGTTACTTTTACAGTTGCATTAACAGCATTCAAATTGTACTCCAATACACAGAATTATATACCAGATCTCAAATTTATGAGCAGCTTTATTTTCAATTTAATAAATCTGATGGGAAAAGATGTTACAGATCTAATAACATGATCCCAATGCAGACTGTACATGAAAATCTATTTGTCAAATACATTAAACCCATTTTAATGTTGAAGTGTTGTCAAGTATATGGTTAATAGTTATTTTCTTTGTTTTGTGTTTGATGAGGTTTCTTTTGTTTAAGTTTGATATCGTTTTGCTGAGTTTTGTGATATTTGTAATATTTGGTTGTTGTTCACAGCGCTTAGAAACATAAGGTATTGTATTAAGTGCTTTATAAATGTCATTAATATTATCAATAAGTAATGTTACCCATGGTGTGTTTCATTTGTCATGTAAGACAAAGTCAAGTAGTTAGTGATGTAATAAGGGCTTAATTACCAACAAATGTCTGCAACAAATAGACATGCACACATGTACGTCCGACACAACAGTACTGTACGTCCGACATTGTACGTCCGACACAAAGAAAAAACTTAATTATTCATTACTTGAAAGTAGAGATGACACATTATTCTTGCCATTTCTCATCATTTGACATCTAACTGAAATGGTTATGTGATTTTTGAGGAAAAAGCCAGTACACTTCAGAGATTTTCACTTGAATTTCCAATGTCAGAAAAACGCACTTTTCTGTGTACATCCGACCACATGGTGTTTTTAAATTAGTACAAGGTCATTATGGTGTTTGTACTATATTTATATCTGTAATTGTTTTCTACTCAGTAGATGTCACGTATTGGTCAAATAAAAATTCCTTGTTTGTAATTATTTTTCCATTGGCAACTCATTTAAGTGTCTGAAATGTACGTCCGAAATTATGGAATTGCCCAATATAGTGCAGAAGAAGGGTCTCTACCCGATATGTCACCCATTCCTTCTTCTCCAGAGATGCTGACTGTCCCGCTGGGTTATTCCAGCTTTTTGTGTCCATCTACATGTGTAAGCTCTTCTAGTATTTAGTCCTTGAGAATGTTGGTTTTGTTTTCTTATCATCTTGTGAGGCTGAGGTTAAACTGGCTGTCAGAACAGATTTGGTAGTGTTTCTCGGCACCCAATAATTTTGTTGTACAGATGCTTGTTCTGCATGCTACCCGGTCAAATCATACTATACACGAGTACAACAGACCTCTTCTGGAACAGCACACAGAGAGTTGGCTTCATCCAACTCCATCTTCCATTCTGAAACGTCCAATCTTGGCCCAAGGAGATCTGCAATTTCTTATTTTCTCATTTCAAGCCCCGGTGTGGTGATGGCACTGGATGAGTGAAGTACGGTTGGGCCAGGCATAGCGCGATGCTGTCGGCTCCTTCCACTGCCGCTCCGTGCAGCTGCCGCAGGCTGCACTCGATCCGCTCGCTCACACGGCTGCTGTAGGGCCGCCTCTGCCAGCACCACCACCCGCGACCACCGTAAACGTGCCGTCCGTCGCCTCCAGCAGCCACTCCTCTGCCTTCGTGCACCGAGGTCGTCGTGTCCCGCTTTCCGAGCCCATCACAGAACCTTTGGGCGTTTCCAAGGGCCCGCGAGGCAACCTCTCGTGGACCGATCACAGCCGCTAACTTTACCCTTCGTCCTCCACCGCTGCCGTCTTAATCACAAAGACACATCATTGCACATGCTCAGCACTGGATCGATGAACTATGTGTCGGCCTGACACAGCACGATGCTGTCTATATCACACAACAAAATATTCCCAGACACTAACTTCCAAACTTCAACATCTAAGTGAACTTTCACTGAATGAATAATTCAAGCTGTGCTGTCCCGAGGCAATATAATTATTCCAGCCCTTGCAAATTAATAAACTGGTCTGGTTCATTTTCTAATACTTGTACAGTGAAATGTTCTTGTGGATGAAAATGTTGCTGGCAGAGATATTAAAAAAAATTATAAAGTATCTATTAAGAAAATGGACATCTTACATATCAAACCATAAAACACTTTCAGAATCCAGAAACAGATTTAGTACTCTCATTTGGGCATCTTCCAAACTTTCAGATCAAACCAACACACATCTTGAACATGGACAGAAAAGACTTAGGATATAAGCCAAATACAGGCAAATGAGATGAGCTCAGATAGGCAACTGGACAACAGACACAAGTTGGGCTGAAGGGCCTGTTTCCATGCTGTGTAACTCTATGACTATCTCTCCACTTTTGCAGAACGTTGCACTACATAACCCTAGGTATTAATTAACTTCTGATACCTCACCTTTACTTAGGCACAAGTAAAGGACTAGATACCAGCTAAAAGGCTATTTGATAACACAGAATACAACAATTGAAATCTGTCCTTAAATATGCTCCTCAGTCGTCGAAACAAGGAACTGCAGAAGGTGGTTTTCAAAAGACGACACAAAGCGCCACAGTAACTGAAGGGTCTTGACCCAAAATGTCACCTATCCATGTTCTCCAGAAACACTGCCTGGCCCTCTGAGTTACTCCAACAATTTGTCTTCTTCTGCTCCTCAGTAGTGTTCATTGACAAGTAAGAAACCACGATGACCCTGCTACTCTTCGTGGTGACCTGAGATTAACCAACTCTCATAATACCAACTGCGTCCAACTCAGCGCAGACCTGCATTGGACCTGATGCCTTATCGGTGCAAGTCAGTGTCTCAGTAGATAGTGAACATAACAGAAATAAGAAAGGTGTAGGAAAGAACTTGAATCAAAGGGAGACACAAAAAGCTGGAGTAACTCAGCGGAACAGGCAGCATCTCTGGAGAGAAGGAACGGGTGACTTTTCGGGTCGAGTCCCTTCTTCAGACTGATGTCAGTGGAGTGGGCAGGACAGAGATAGAGACTGGTGAGAGAACTGGGAAGGGGGAGGGAATAGAGAGAGAGGGAAAGCAAGGCCTATTTGAAGTTAGAGAAGTCAATGTTCATATCGCTGGGGTGTAAGCTACCCAAGCAAAATATGAGGTGCTGTTCCTCCAATTTGCACTGGGCCTCACTCTGACAATGGAGGAGGCCCAGGACAGAAAGGTCAGATTAGGAATGAGAGGGGGAGTTAAAGAGCTGAGCAACTGGGAGATCAGGTAGGTTAAGGCAGACTGAGCGGAGGTGTTCAGCGAAACGATCGCCGAGCCTGCGCTTGGTCTCGCTGATGTACAGGAATTGACACCTGAAACAGCGGATACAGTAGATGAGGTTGGAGGAGGTGCAAGTGAACCTGAAAGGAACGAGAAAGGGACTTATTCTTCAAAATTAATAAACATTTATCTATCTGTCTACCTATTTATCGTCACATACTGTATCTCATAATATTTAAAAGGTTTTTAGATGAGCACTTGAATCACCAAGGTTAACAAAGCTGTGAAACAGGAGCTGCTAAATGGAATTAATGTCGATGGGTACTTGATACAGACATACAGAAAAAAAACAAAGTGCTGGGGTAACCCAGCAAAGTTCAAAGTTCAAATGTATTTGTCACATGCACCATAAGGTGCAGTGACATGTAATTTACGCTGGGCCTCACTCTCAGGCAGCATCTCTGGAGGACATGCTTCATCTCTGGAGGACATGCTTCATCTCTGGAGGGGATGCTTCAGGTTGGAACTTCTGATGGTTAGCATTGAAATAATGGGTCAAAGGGCCTGTATAATTCTACAACTACATGGTTATTCACATTTCTTCTCTAAAATTAAAGAGTGCTCTCAAACATTAGGTGTCAGAATGCAGGGACAGTTGTATCATACTGAACATTTGTATAACCCGTTAACTTCCATACATTGGAATTTATTTAATTTCACTGCTGTCACCATACTGCCTTTACTTCAATTCAACCTCACCCAACACTTATGTCCCAAGAGTATTAACACAATATTTTTAATCTCCTCTAGCTCCGTGATGATACCTCCAAGGATTAATGGATTTGAACCTTGGCCCAAGATGAGGAAGTTCTCAATTGAATGCATCAATCAAAGGCTTGACATTTTCGACTTAATTAAATAGCCATAACTTGAACATAATATTTTATCAGAGGTAAAAATCCAGACCTCATGTTATATTATTTTTAAGAGCAATGTTATAATGTATATAAAATATTCATATTAATATGTTAAAGTTTCAAAATTCCTGTCTGTTCCAATGTAGTATTTAAAGCAATTAAGCATAGACTACAACAAATAGTCAAATCCTCTTCTGTCAGTCCTGTCTACTACTGATATATCATTCGCTCAAAATGACCAAGATCCTAAATGAAAAATCCAAAGATCTATATTAAAAATAATCGGAAGTGTCGAGGTTATTAACTTTTGCACAGGGATAGCAGGGAAGGTTTCAGTTTTGTGAATAATTGAAGGATTACTTCAACAATTTAGTTTCAACTTATTATAAAAGCTAACACCGTACTAAACCTTCTGCAAGCGTTTGTTTTTATAATTTTCACACAGACAAAGCACATCCGTAAGAGCTACTTCACGTAACAAATATCCTTTGGCCACAGCTGGGTTGTGCAGCGCTTCCTACTCATTGATAGTGCACAGGGACTTGGGAGAAAGCAGTGGGAAAAAGACAAGGACTTGCCCAAGCTCTCAGGGCCCTTGTGGCTTGCACAGCCTGTAAAAGTCAACTCCACTTGACAGGTTGTACAGGACGCTGAGAGCATGAGCAGCAACAGAGATACCTATTGAACAGTATCAGACCCCGTCAGATCCACAGGAAGGCCAAGGAGGACTCCCTCACCGTCCTGGCGACAGATGTTTCACCGCTGCCGGGCCTGTGACTCGGCCTCTGCGCGGAGCAGGGTTTGAGGCTAGGGCAGCAGTCAATGTAGGAGCCGGGGCCAGGGATACAGGGGATATTATAGGGGCCGGAGCCAGGAGGGAAGGAGGGGAGCAGTCAGGAGTCATGGTTGCAAAACTGGAGTCCAGGGGGGCTTCAGTTAGGGGCAGGGGACAGAGACCAGGGTGCAGCAGGCTGAGGGGCAAGTGGATGCAGGGGGGTTGGGGCAGGAAGCAGGGGGACAGTGAATGGGGGACAATATAGGTGCCTGTGCCGGATTGCAGGTGGTAGAGGCAGGGGGGCCGAGGACAGTCTAGGGAACAAGGATGGGAGCAAGGCTGGGAGCAGGGCTGGGAACAAGGGCTGGGAGCAGGGATGGGAACAGGGCTGGGAACAAGGGCTGGGAACAAGGGCTGGGAACAAGGGCTGGGAACAGGGATGGGAACAGGGATGGGAACAGGGATGGGAACAAGGGCTGGGAGCAGGGATGGGAACAAGGATTGGGAACAAGGGCTGGGAACAAGGCTGGCACAGGGTACATGACTGGAGACGGGGGACGACAGTACAATGGCCCGGGGACACCATAGAGGACACGGGCTAGGGGACTGTACAAGGGTAGACAAAAGTGCTGGAGAAACTCAGCGGGTGCTAATTCGCTCCATAGATGCTGCCTCACCCGCTGAGTTTCTCCAGCATTTTTGTCTACCTTCGATTTTTCCAGCATCTGCAGTTCCTTCTTAAACATTTGGACGGTACAAGGGCCCGGGGACGGGACAGGACAGGACAGGACAGGACAAGGACAAGGGGCCCAGGGCCAGGGGCTAAGCGACAGGACAAGAGCCCAGGGGACAGGACAGGGGCCTTGTCCGTTTACACAGCGGCGACGTGAACCACCTCAGCCGCCCCTCGCCCCCACTAACTCACTCCCCCACTAACTCACTCACCCGCCGGGTGTTGCACAGGCCGGCGCCGAAGACGCTGAGGAGAAGGAGGCCGCTGGCCATCACCCCGCCGCGCGGCTCCATGGCGGCAACGGCAACGGCTGGAGAACTACAGCGGGGCGACCAGGAACTACAACACAATGCACTGTGGGACACGGGCTGAGGCATGATGGGATACTGGAGGACCAACGACGAGCGGCGGCAACGGCAATAGAACTACAGCGGGGCGATCGGGAACTACAACGCAATGCACTGTGGGACACGGGCTGAGGCATGATGGGATACTGGAGGACCAACGGCGAGCGGCGGCAACGGCAATAGAACTACAGCGGGGCGATCTTGAACTACAACACAATGCACTGTGGGACACGGGCTGAGGCATGACGGGATACTGGAGGACCAACGGCGAGCGGCATGCCGGGATTCAGGAGGACTGCCTCAGATTCAAGAGAGTTCGTTGTCATGTGTCTTGGTCTTGGTCTTGATCTTGGTCTCTTGGTCCTCCAAAATATTCCAAATGGAATTTAAACTGGAGGTGGTGGAGGGAGGACTACCTGAAGCCAGTACATTGACTCTGTGTCTTGGTCTTGGTCTTGGTCTCTTGGTCCTCTAAAATATTCCAAATGGAATTTAAACTGGAGGTGGTGGAGGGAGGACTACCTGAAGCCAGTGCATTGACTCTGTGTCTTGGTCTTGGTTTCCTGGTCCTCCAAAATATTCCAAATGGAATTTAAACTAGAGGTGGTGGAGATAGGACTACCTGAAGCCAGTGCATTGACTCTGTCTTGGTCTTGGTTCTTGGTCCTCCAAAATATTCCAAATGGAATTTAAACTGGAGGTGGTGGAGGGAGGACTACCTGAAGCCAGTGCATTGACTCTGTGTCTTGGTCTTGGTTTCCTGGTCCTCCAAAATATTCCAAATGGAATTTAAACTGGAGGTGGTGGAGGGAAGACTTAAGCCAGAAAGGGTTTTTAGGAAGAAAGAGCTACCTTAAATGTAGTTGCATCTGGTTGGGTAACTATGGTAGGGTGAAGATTATTCCATGCTTTAATTGTGCGGGGGACATGTGCGAAGATTATTCCATGCTTTAATTGCTGTACACATCTGTCTTGGTAGCTGGAATCACAAATTGGATCGAATGCCCTCGTCTGCTCCTAATTGGTTTGGGTTTGGTGTAGGTTTTGTGTCCCAGATAGGACAATGAAGTTCTTGCTTTGCATCAGCACAACAGAATATAGTAGGCATGAATACAGATCCGTGTGTCCATATACCATTGAATATATATATATATATATATACACACATAAATAAATAAACAGATAAAGTGCAATGGGCTATTAATGTTCAGAGTTTTGTTTGAAGTTGAGTTTAACAGCCTGATGGCTGTGGGGAAGCAGCTGTTCCTGAACCTGGATGTTGCAGATTTCGGGCTCCTGTACCTTCTACCTGAGGGCAGCGGGGAGATGAGTGAGTGGCCAGGATGGTGTGGGTCCTTGATGATGTCGGTAGCCTTTTTGAGGCAGCGACTGCGATAGATCCCCTCAATGGAAGGGAGGTCAGAGCCGGTGATGGACTGGGCAGTGTTTACAACTTTTTGTAGTCTTTTCCTCTCCTGGACACTCAAGTTGCCGAACCAAGCCGCGATGCAACTGGTCAGCATGCTCTCTACTGTGCACCTGTAGAAGTTCGAGAGAGTCCTCCTTGACATGCCGACTCTCCGTAATCTTCTCAGGAAGTAGAGGCGCAGATGTGCTTTCTTTATAATTGCATCCGTGTTCTCGGACCAGGAGAGATCATCAGAGATGTGCACGCCCAGGAATTTGAAGCTCTTGACCCTCTCCACCATCGACCCATTGATATAAACGGGACTATGGGTCCCCATCCTACCCCTTCCGAAGTCCACAATTAGTTCCTTGGTTTTGCTGGTGTTGAGGGCCAGGTTATTGTGCTGGCACCATTTGGTCAAACGGTTGATTTCACTTCTATACTCTGACTCAACTCCATCAGTGATACGTTCCACAACAGTGGTGTCGTCTGCGAACTTGATGATGGAGTTCGCACTATGACTGGCTACGCAATCATGAGTATAGAGTGAGTACAGCAGGGGGCTGAGCACACAGCCTTGAGGTGCTCCCGTGCTGATTGTTATCGAGGCTGACACATTTCCACCAATACGGACACTGTGGTCTGTGAATGAGGAAGTCGAGGATCCAATTTGAGACTGGTGGGACCGCAGTAATGGACCACAAAGATGGAGGGACCACAAAAATGGTACCAGAGATGATGGAGGTTAGTAGGTGTTAGGGGTTATGGGGAGAAGGCAGGAGAATGGGGTTAGGAGGGAGAGATAGATAAGCCATCATTTCTGAATGGCAGTGTGTACTTGATGGGCCGAATGGTCTAATTTTACTCCTATCACTTATGAACTTGTGTACCGCGGTGATGGAGGTACCGCAGGTGATGGAGGTACCACAGGTGATGGAGGTACCACAGGTGATGGAGGTACCACAGGTGATGGAGGTACCACAGGTGATGGAGGTACCACAGGTGATGGAGGTACCACAGGTGATGGAGGTACCACAGGTGATGGAGGTACACAGGTGATGGAGGTACCACAGGTGATGGAGGTACCACGGGTGATGGAGGTACCACGGGTGATGGAGGTACCACAGGTGATGGAGGTACCACAGGTGATGGAGGTACCACAGGTGATGGAGGTACCACAGGTGATGGAGGTACCACAGTGTTGGAGGTCAGTTCGATCAATTTCAGTTTAGTTTATTGTCACGTGTACCGAGCTACAGTGAAAAGCTTTTGTTGTGTAGCCAGTCAGCAGAAAGACAATACATGATTACAATTGATCAAGGTACCGCACTGATGGAGGTACCACAGGTGAAGGAAGACATTACTTTTCCCCACTGTAATCATGTATGATCTTTCCACTGAATGAATAGCAAGGTACATGTGAGAATAAACTAAACTAAACTAAATAAAGCCAACCTGCGAGCTATGCATTGTCTGCCAATAGAAGGTTCTTCGACTTTGATAGATGGAAGGAAGGAACAAGCCTTTCAAGATATTTCTGAGTGGTTTCATAAGGGCAGGCGCCCCCACATTTACAGTAATAGAATAGGGTGTGATAAATCCTTTAAAATGTTCACAGAAATCGAACCTTCTTTTGGGTTTAGTGTGGTGTTACCAAAGGTTCTCTCTTCCAGACAATACAGATGCTAAACATGGATAGGTGACTTTTCAGGTTGAGACCCTTCCTCAAATCTTTAATCATGTTGGATGTGGAGGCAGATACAATAGTGGCGTTTAAGAGGTTTCTGGACAGGCAAATTGATATGTTGTTCGAGAAGGAATCACTCCCTCTTCTCCCCTCTCCCATCGGGCAAGAGGTACAGAAGTGTGAAAACACACGCCTCCAGATTAAGAGCGGCATGGTGGCGCAGCGGGTAGAGTTGCTGCCTTGCAGCGCCAGAGACCGGGTTAGATCCCGACTACAGGTGCTGTCTCTATGGAGTTTTGGGTACGTTCTCCCCGTGACCTGCGTGGGTTTTCTCCGAGATCTTTGGCTTCCTCCCACACTCCAAAGACGTCCAAAAACAAAGGTTTGCAGGTTAATTGACTTGGTATAAATATAAATTGTCCCTAGTGTGTGTAGGATAATGTTAATGTGCGGGGATCGTTGGTCGTCGCGGACTCGGTGGGCCGAAGGGCCTGTTTCCGCGCTGTATCTCTAAACTAAATTTAACTAAATTATAATTAGGTTCAAAGAAGCAGCACAGATTGTTTGATGCAGGAACAAAGAACTGCAGATGCTGGTGAATGCACAAACCGACACAAAGTGCTGGAGTAACTCAGCGGGTCAGCCAGCATCTCTGGGGAACATGGATAGGTGACGTTTCGGGTCGAGACTCTTCTTCAGTTGTTCTAAAGGAATGAAAATCAGCTGCAAGCCCTTGAATGATTTCATCAACCCCTGAATTTCAGTGGGAAACTTTCAAGAGAGGATGGTTTCCTGAAATGTTTCTGTCTTTCACTTTCAGATAACCGCTCAAAGCACTTCAAGCCCATGTGGATAGTCTACAACCCAAGGTATGAATTGCAAATTCTCCAGTTTCAAGTAATATCCCCCGACTCCCATCTCTCACCACCCCAGTCACAGAGCTACTTGCCCCTCCGCTGTATATTCATCTCTCTCCTCATCCATCCCTCCCTCAGTTGCCCATCTCTTTCATCACCCCACTCCCTCCTATCCCCTTCCACTCATATTAATGTGCGGGGAAATTTTCTCACAGAGTGGTGAGTCTGTGGAATTCTCTGCCTCAGAGGGCGGTGGAGGCAGGTTCTCTGGATGTTTTCAAGAGAGAGCTAGATAGGGCCCTTAAAAATAGCAGTCAGGGGATATGGGGAGAAGGCAGGAACGGGGTACTGATTGGGGATGATCAGCCATGATCACATTGAATGGTGGTGCTGGCTCGAAGGGCCGAATGGCCTACTCCTGCACCTATCGTCTATTGTTCCTCCCCATCGCTTTATATTTCATCCTCATTCCTTATCTGACACCTTCTTGTTTCCTTTCCTCCTGCAGCCTTTGTCACGTAATCCACCCATCACAAAGGGCGTAGACAGGGTAGACAGTCAGTACTGTGTTCCCAGGGTGGAAACGTCAAAGACTAGAGGGCGTAACGTTAAGGTGAGAGGGGCAAAGATTAAAGATGTGCAGGGAAGTGTTTTTACACAGAGGGTGGTGGGTGCCTGGAACGCACTGCCAGGGGTGGTGGTGGAGGCAGATACGATAGTCGTGTTTAAGAGGTTTCTGGACAGGCAAATTGATATGTTGTTCAAGAAGGAACTGCAGATGCTGGAAAATCGAAGGTAGGCAAAAGTGCTGGAGAAACTCAGCGGGTGCAGCAGCATCTATGGAGCGAAGGAAATAGGCAACGTTTTGGGCCGAAACCCTTCTTCAGACTGATGTAGGGTGGGGGGGGGGGGGGCGGGAAGAAGAAAGGAAGAGGAGAAGCCAGAGGGCTGAGGGAGAGCTGAGAAGGGGAGGAGACAGCAAGGGCTACCGGAAATTGGAGGTCAATGTTTATGCCGCTGGGGTGCAGACTGCCTAAGGGGAATATGAGGTGCTGCTCCTCCAATTTCCAGTGGTGCTCACTCTGGCCATGGAGGAGGCCCAGGACAGAAAGGTCGGATTTGGAATGGGAGGGGGAGTTGAAGTGCTGAGCCACCGGGAGAACAGGTTGGTTAATGCGGACCGAGCGGAGGTGTTCGGCGAAACGATCGCCAAGCCTACGCTTGGTCTCACCGATGTAGATCAGCTGGCATCTTGATGGCAAATTGATATGCTGCAAATGGAGAGATGTGGATCTCGTGCAGGCAGTTGGCACCAATGGAGATACCTCATTACCAGAAAGCTGCAATGGAGTGATATCACACATCAAAAGAGAGTCTACGTTCGATTGTGGGCTGAAGGGCCTGGTCCTGTGCTGTATGTAATAACAACGAACGGCAGTTGCTGGCTTATACCAAAACGGTTCTGTCCTATGTTCTATAACACATGCTCAATTACTGTATTCACCAGTGTAGGAAGGAACTGCACATGCTGGTTTTCATCGTAGATGGACACAAAATGCTGGAGTAACTCAGCAGGTCAGGCAGCATCTCTAGAGAAAAGGCATAGGTGACGTTTCGGGTCGAGACCCTTCTTCCGACTGAGAGGGAAACTCTCCCTGATTAAGTCTGAAGAAAGGTCTCAACCTGAAACGTCACCTATGCCTTTTCTCCAGATCCTGCCTGACCCGCTGAGTTACTTCAGCATTTAAGAAGGAACTGCAGATGCTGGAAAATCGAAGGTAGACAAAGGTGCTGGAGAAACTCAGCGGGTGCAGCAGCATCTATGGAGCGAAGGAAATAGGCAAAGTTTCGGGCCGAAACCCTTCTTCAGACTGATGTGAAGGGGTTTCAGCCCAAAACGTTGCCTATTTCCTTCTCTCCATAGATGCTGCTGCACCCGCTGAGTTTCTCCAGCATGTTTGTCTACCTTCGAGTTACTTCAGCATTTTGTGTCCATCTTTACTGCATTCGACAGAACATGAATAACCATACAATGTCATTGTGTAATCATTTTATTTTCCCTAAAAATAAATATGGGTGAGATGAACCGAGGAGGTACACAGTGGAGAATTGCCGTGTCCATCTCTGGGTAAGGTTGGCATCACTCCTGTCACCCTTCGCTGCCATGAACACACCGCTGCCATGCATCGAGAAACTGCACTGAAGCTGCCTGTTGGGTCACAAGGTGAGAGAATAATCTTAGGATCATAGAGTTGCTCAGTACAGAAAACAGGCCCTTCGGCCCACCATCTCCATGCCTACCATTTTGTCCTTCGTCCCACCTGCCCACATTAGGGCCATACCCTTCTCAAGAGTCAAGAGAGTTTTATTGTCAAGTGTCCCAGATAGGACGATGAAATTCTTGCTTGGTGCAGTATGATAGAATATGTAAACATAATACGGAACAGGAGGTAAAAGTTCAGTGAATATAGACCCTAGACCATATATGTACACAATAAATAAACAGATAAAGTGCCTTGTGTCAGAAGGAACTGCAGATGCTGGTTTAAACCAAAGATAGACATAAAATGCTGGAGTAACTCAGCGGGAGAGGCAGCATCTCTGGAGAGAAGGAATGGGTACCATCACCCATGCTGCCTGTCCCGCTGAGTTACTCCAGCATTTTATATCTTTCCATGCCTTCTCTGTTTGGTGTCTTTTGAAACGTATCTTACCTGTGGTCATTGTATCTGATTCCAAACTATCACCTCGGGCAGCAATTTCCAAATATTAATCACTTTCTATGGGGAAGAAAAATCCCTTTAAATCTCCTACCTCTCACCTTAAACCTATGCCCTCTTGTTTTTGATACCCATGCCATGTGAGAAAGATTTTGAATACCTACCCGATCTCTGGCCCTCGTAATCGTATTTGATTAGTACAGGTGTCAGAGGTAATGGGGAGAAGGCAGGAGAATGTGGTTAGGAGGGAGAGATAGATCAGCCATGACAATAGACAATAGGTGCAGGAGTAGGCCATTCGGCCCTTCGAGCCAGCACTGTCATTCAATGTGATCATGGCTGATCATCCCCAATCAGTACCCCATTCCTGCCTTCTCCCCATATCCCCTGACTCCGCTATCTTTAAGAGCCCTATCTAGCTCTCTCTTGAAAGTATCCAGAGAACCGGCCTCCACCGCCCTCTGAGGCAGTGAATTCCACAGACTCACAACTCTCTGTGTGAAGAAGTGTTTCCTCGTCTCCGTTCTAAATGGCTTACCACTTATTCGTAAACTGTGGCCCCTGGTTCTGGACTCCCCCAACATTGGGAACATGTTTCCTGCCTCTAGAGTGTCCAAACCCTTAATAATCTTATATGTTTCAATAAGATCCCCTCTCATCCTTCTAAATTCCAGAGTATACAAGCCCAGCCGCTCCATTCTCTCAGCATACGACAGTCCCGCCATTCCGGGAATTAACCTTGTAAACCTACGCTGCACTCCCTCAATAGCAAGAATGTCCTTCCTCAGATTTGGAGACCAAAACTGCACACAATACTCCAGGTGTGGTCATGATTGAATGGTGGAGTAGACTTGATGAGCCAACTTAATTCTCACTTTATGACCTTAAATTCTTCTTTCAGCTCACTCCTCCGCCTGCTTGGCTCCAGGGAAGACAAGGCCTGCCTATCCAATCACTCTCCAAAACAAAAGTCCTCCTGCGCTCCAAGGAATAGAGTCCTAGTCTGCCCAGCCGCTCCCTCTAGCTCAGGCCCCGAGTCCTGGCAGCACCCTTGTAAATCCTCTACCAACTCTCTCCAGCCAATCTAGTACATGGCCATCATCAATCAACTCAGCTCCCTGGAAGATCAGGCCAGCCATTGACATGTGATCTTCAGTGCAAACACAGAGGGGAAAAAAAAAATTCAGATTCCCTGAATATAAATTCACTGTGAAAGGTGTAAGAAAAGGTAACGTGAAAAGGCAGTCTCCACTTACCATACTGCTGCTGCATGGTGTAGGAAGCATCTACTGAGGAACTGCAACAGAGAGAGAAACAGAGAATACAGTTACTTTGTGTGTTTTGGTCACTGTGACTTTCCTCACTCCTGTCCCAAGGGATGGCGTTACAAAGCTAGCATCCTATGGCGATCAGTCCGGAGAAGGGTCTCGACCCGAAACGTCACCTATTCCTTCGCTCCATAGATGCTGCCTCACCCACTGAGTTTCTCCAGTATTTTTGTCAACTTTTGATTTTTCCAGCATCTGCATTTCCTTCTTAAACATTCTATGGTGTCAAATAGCTTGGAAAAAGGACCTTCACCCAAGTTGTCCATTGAAGCTAGTCCCGTTATTATTATTAATGTTTAGTGTTTTCTAAGTCATTCGTAACTGTCACTGTATGTCATGTTGTTACTTGTGGGCGGAGCACCAAGGCAAATTCCTTGTATGTGAATACTTGCCCAATAAACTTACTTACATTTATATGTGCTTGGCTCATATCCATCTATTTTCTATGTTTCTATAAGGGATATGGGGAGAAGGCAGGCACGGGTTATTGATTGGGGACGATCAGCCATGATCACAATGAATGCGGTGCTGGCTCGAAGGGCCTCCTCCTATACCTATTTTCTATGTAAACCTATCCTATCCATGTATCTGTGTAACTGTCTTTTTTAAATGTTGATCTTGCACCTGCCTCATTTACCACCTCTGGCAGCTCGTTCCATACATCCACCACCCTCCCGTGTGGAAAAGATTACAGCTCAAGTACCCATTAAATCTTTCCCTTCTCACCTGAAACCTAAGCTCTCTGGTTCTTGATTCCTCTACGCTGGGAACAATACTGCATTCGCCCTATATATTCCCCCGCCCCCTCCCATACTTTTACACACCGCTATAAGATCACCCCTTAGCCTCCTGCGCTCCAAAGAATAAAGTCCCAACTTGCACAACCTCTCCCTGTAGCTGTTGCCACTCAAGTCCTGGCAACATCCTTGTACAACGTCTCTGCACTCTTCCCAGCTTAACCTATTTGAATCTAACCTCACCCACTCTTAATATGCAATCCCAGCATGTTTAGCAACAGGGCAGCACGGTGGTGCAGTGGGTAGAGCTGCTGCCTCACAGCGCTGGAGACCCAGGATCGATCCTGACCTACAGGTACTGCCCGTGCGGACGTACGGAGTTTGCACGTTCCCCCCGTGACCTGCGTGGTCAGGGGGAGAAGGTACAGACAGCACCGGTAGTCAGGACGGAGCCCGGGTCTCTGGCGCCGTGAGGCAGCAACTCTATTGCTGGGCCACCGTGTCTGTGCCTACCTCTCACTCCAGCTTGCATTCCACCTCATCCTCGCCCAGGTCGTTGATGGCTTTGCAAGTGTAATTCCCACCGTCAAAGCTGCGGGTTTGCGTATCTGCAAGGTCAGAACGCCCTCGTTGTGCCTCATCAGGAACTTGGGGTCCTCGTCCGATCGCCACCTTGTTCTTCATCCAGACAATTCTTCGGCTGTATTTGGGATAACAATCGCACTTGCTGTTTACTTTTTACTTTCGAGATACGTGCGGAAACAGAGACCCAGAGTGGCCACAGAGGAGAAGGGGAAGGGGATAGATGGGGGAGGTGGGGGATAGATGGGGGGGAGGTGGGGTTGGGTAGAAAAAGGGGGAGAAATAGGGATGGGGTTAGGGGGTGAAGAAGGGAGAGGATTATGTCGTTAACAAAAACTGGAGAATTCAACATCTGTTAGACTTGCCTCTTTGGTATATCGCAAAAGGTGGTATAGTTAAAAAGAACCTTCTGAAACCACACACTCACCTTAGGAAGCCTCGAACAGAACAGCTCAGCTTTGTCGAGTAACCAGCGACCACAGAGCGATTTAACAGCGGCTGGGTAAATTTTGGCGCGTGGCTAAAGTCATGCTCTTTGTACGGTGGCCGCACGTAGTTCTTGCCTGATGAAACAGGGAAGAGTTAGCATCCGACCAGTCACGTATGCCGGGCCGAAGGGCCTGTTTCCACACTGTACCTCTAAACTAAGAAGCTGGTGCATCATTCCATCCAGAGGTGGATGCTGTTGGACTGGTCCATGGAGGGGGGAGGCTATTTATCGCGAGGCAAAGTTCCAAGCCATGCCACGTCAGGCAGTGCCCTCAACCATGGTGGCATTTGGGCCATGCCACAACAACCTGTCGCAAGAGAGCTAATCCTGACACTTGGTGTGCAGGGAGAATCTGCAGACGCTGGTTATACCGAAGATAGACACAGGAGTAACTCAGCTGGGTCAGGCAGCATCTGTGGAGAACATGGATAGGTGACGTTTCACAGAGTGCTGGAGTAACTCAGCGGGTCAGGCAGCATCTGTGAGCGAAGGAAATGGGCAACCTTTCGGGCCGAAACCCTGAAGGAAATAGGCAAAGTTTCGGGCCGAAACCCGGAAGGGTTTCGGGCCGAAACGTTGCCTATTTCCTTCGCTCCATAGATGCTGCCGGAACATGGATAGGTGACGTTTCACAGAGTGCTGGAGTAACTCAGCGGGTCAGGCAGCATCTGTGGAGAACATGGATAGGTGACGTTTCACAGAGTGCTGGAGTAACTCAGCGGGTCAGGCAGCATCTGTGGAGAACATGGATAGGTGACGTTTCACAGAGTGCTAGAGTAACTCAGCGGGTCAGGCAGCTTCTGTGGAGAACATGGATAGGTGACGTTTCACAGAGTGCTGGAGTAACTCAGCGGGTCAGGCAGCATCTCTGGAGAAAAAGGATGGTGGGTCAGGCGTTTGTGGTCGGAACCCTTCTTCTGACCCTTTCTGTGGAATTCTTTGCCACAGACGGCTGTGGAGGCCAAGTCAGTGGATATATTTAAGGCAGAGATAGATAGATTCTTGATTAGTACAGGTGTCAGGTTATGGGGAGAAGGCAGGAGACTGCGGTTAGGAGGGAGAGATGGATCAGCCATGATTGAATGGCAGAGTAGACTTGATGGGCTGAATGGCCTAATTCTGCTCCTATCACTTATGATCTTATGACACTTACTTTCTTTCTGGATGAAGGCCGTGTTCTTGGACACCTTTGGTTTCTCACTGAGGCCACAGATGTTCTCACTGAAGACACGGAAGTAGTACTCGTTGCCCATGATGAGGTCAGAGATGGTGCAACTGGGCTTGCGGTTGTGCTCGTAAACTGTGAACCATTCCTGCGGGCAAAGGTGGAAATATCTTGATCGTTTGATCAAACCCTAGACCAGACGCATCTGAGAAGGTGCTCAAAATCTACGCAAGACTATTCCCCTTCCCCGTTTGTGAACTTGTGCTGGACCTTAGATCCACAAACACTTGACCAAATATTTTTTTTTTTTTTTTTTTTTTTTTAATTTAATTCTTTATTTCGAACAGAATAAAAAGCAAGTGTGAAACAGCATAAAAAAACAAAAAAACAAAACAAGAATATTTATAGAGTGTCATAAACAATATCTATAAATAAATGAAATCGTATGTGTCCGAAAAGGAGCAGGAAGAAGCCAAAGCTTATTAATTCCCACCCCTTATTCAACTGCTTATAATTATCTGATACAAATTTAGCAGCTATATGTACACCATATGTACACCAGCAGCTATATGTACAAAAAATTATTTATATTTATACACTAATCAAATATTTACAAAGCCATACAAAAAAAGAGAGAGAAAAAAAAAATATATATATATATATATACCTCTACAGCACGGAAACAGGCCATTGGGCCCAACATGTCCATGCTGACCAAATGCCCCATCTAAGCTAGTCCCATCTGGCTGTGTTTGGCCCATAAACCAATGAACATTTTCTAATCATGTGCGTCTCCACATGTTGTTTAAATGTTGTTATTGCATCTGCCACAACTGCTTGATCTGGCAGTTGTTATTCCCACCACCATATGCATGATAAAGTTTCCCCTCATGTTCCTATTAAAATTTTCCACCCTCTTCTTAAACCTACTGTATGCCCTCGAGTTTTTGACTCCTCCACCCTGGGCAAAAGACTCTGTGTATTCACTCTATCTATTCTCCTAATTATGTTATACACCTCTGTAAGATCATCCCTTACAGCATCCTGCGCTCTAAGGAATAAAATCCCAGCCTGCATTAATGTCTTGCATTTTCTTGCGCGGTTGTTTTTTCTTTTTACTGTCTTGCAGAATGTTATGTATAATTAATGTTTTTTTGTGTTCGTCTCTGTTGCCTGCGAGCAAGATCTTCCTTGTACCTGCTCTTCACTGTGCTTGTAAATACGGCAATAAGCCCTGCTTCATTTCCTCGGCTGCAGTCTCCCCAGGGTGTTTTATCGCTGCTACAGTGAGGAGCGCAGCTTCAATAGACAATAGACAATAGGTGCAGGAGTAGGCCATTCGGCCCTTCGAGCCAGCACCGCCATTCAATATGATCATGGCTGATCATCCCCAATCAGTATCCCGTTCCTGCCTTCTCCCCATATCCCCTGACTCCGCTATCTTTAAGAGCCCTATCTAGCTCTCTCTTGAAAGCATCCAGAGAACCGGCCTCCACCGCCCTCTGAGGCAGAGAATTCCACAGACTCACCACTCTCTGTGAGAAAAAGTGTTTCCTCGTCTCCGTTCTAAATGGCTTACTCCTTATTCTTAAACTGTGTGGCCCCTGGTTCTGGACTCCCCCAACATCGGGAACATGTTTCCTGCCTCTAGCGTGTCCAAGCCCTTAACAATCTTATATGTTTCGAGGCATCTCGCACCCAACCAACGCCAGCCACTCACCATAGTTTTCTTGTCGGCTTTCTGAATTGTGTAGCCAATGATTTCAGAGTTGCCGTCATCCTTCGGGGGTGTCCACTCGATCCCGGCATTGAATCCCCACACGTCTGTGATCTTCAGGGACTCTGGGGGTTGGGGCTTCTCTGAAAACATTTTAAATAACGGTTATAAGGTCATAAGGGATAGGAGTAGAATTAGGCCAATCGGCCCATCAAGTCTACTCCGCCATTCAATCATGGCTGATCTATCTCTCCCTCCTAACCCCATTTTCCTGCCTTCTCCCCATAACCCGTGACACCCGTACTAATCAAGAATCGATCTGAAGAAGGGTTTCGGCCCGAAACGTTGCCTATTTCCTTCGCTTCATAGATGCTGCCGCACCCGCTGAGTTTCTCCAGCAAGTTTGTCTACCTAAGAATCTATCTATCTCTATCTTAAAAATATCCATTGATTTGACCTCCACAGCTGTCTGTGACAAAGAATTCCACAGATTCACCACCCTCTGACTAATGACATTTCTCCTCAGCTCCTTCCTGAAAGAACATCCTTTAATTCTGAGGCTGTGACCTCTGGTCCTAGGCTCTCCCACTGGTGGAAACGTCCTTTCCACATCCAAAGAAGGGGAACTCAAGTAAAAACTGCGGCGTCTTTAGAGTCACAGAGCTATACAGTGCGGAAACAGCCCCTTCGGCCCATCTTGTCCATGCCGGCCGTTGGCAGACTGGGCTAGTCTCATTTGCCTGCATTTGGCCCAATTCCCTTTAAACCCTTCCTATCCATAAATCTGTCCTAATGCCTTTTATAAGTCGTAATTGTATCCGTGTCTTGTAGCTTCTTCCAGGAATGAAATCAGCCAAGTGTGTTTTTCAGCTGCAGGTAATTCAGACTAAATCTCGTGAACCCCCAGAGATTGGTACTCGCACCCTAGATGAAAAGGTTGTTGATTCAAGTCCGACTCATGGACTCAAGCACACAACACTGGCAGAGAGAGCGGTACCCTGTCACCTCTATGCTGTAAATCTGGTGTGATGTCTTAGCAATCTTAAAACCAGGTTCCCTTCCAAATAGTGAAAGGCCTGGACTGAGTGGATGTGGAGAGGATGTTTCCACTAGTGGGAGAGCCTAGGACCAGAGGGCACAGCCTCAGAATTATAAATCGTACCTTTAGAAAGGAGATGAGGAGGAATTTCTTTTTAGTCAGAGGGTGGTGAATCTGTGGAGTTCATTGCCACAGACGTCTGTGGAGGCCAAGTCAGTGGGCATTTTTAACGTGGAGATTGACAGATTCTTGATCAGTACGTGTGTCGGGGGTTATGGGGAGGCAGGAGAATGGGGTTGAGAGGGAAAGATAGATCAGCCATGATTGAATGGCAGAGTAGGCTTGATGGGCCGAATGGCCTAATTCTGCTCCTATCACATGAACTCTCAGGGCGATGGGAACGGTGGAAAGGATACTCCAGGGATCCCGGCTGACATTCAGAACTTAATCCACGAAAGGTGATTGTTACATAGAGACCCAAGAGACTGCAGATGCTGGAATTTTAAGCAAAGGGGTGGAACATAGAAAATAGGTACAGGAGTAGGCCATTCGGCCCTTCGAGCCTGCACCGCCATTCAATATGATCATGGCTGATCATCCAACTCAGTATCCCTTCTCTCCATACCCCTTGCCTTCTCTCCATACCCCCTGATCCCTTTAGCCACAAGGGCCACATCTAACTCCCTCTTAAATATAGCCAATGAACTGGCCTCAACTACCTTCTGTGGCAGAGAATTCCACAGATTCACCACTCTCTGTGTGAAAAATGTTTTCCTCATCTCGGTCCTAAAAGATTTCCCCCTTATCCTTAAACTGTGACCCCTTGCCCTGGACTTAAGGAAAAGGGGGAAGTCTTTTAGGACCGAGATGAGAAAAACATTTTTCTCACAGAGAGTGGTGAATCTCTGGAACTGCTGCCTCACAGCGCCAGAGACCCGGGTTCGATCCTGACTGCGGGTGCTGTCTGTACGGAGTTTGTACGTTCTCCCACTGACTGCTCCGGTTTTCTCCGGGTGCTCCGGTTTCCTCCCACACTCCAAAGACGTGCAGGTTTGTAGGTTAATTGTCTGCTGTAATATTGCCCTTTGTTTCTAGGCTAAAGCTAGTGTACGGGCGATAGGCTGGTCGGTGCCCACACGATGGGCCGAAGGGCCTGTTTCCACGCAGTATCTGGAAAATAAACTGTGCTGGAGGAAATAAAAAAGTGCTGGAGGAACTCAGTGTGTCACGCACCATCTGTGGAGGCAAACAACAGGTGGCGTTTCGGGTCGGGACCCCTTTGAAAGATTCTACCAACTCGGCCAGCTGCACCACTGTGCCTGTGTATCAATGATTTGCCGCTTGAAGAGGACACCTGAGTTGCATTGGGGACTTGTACAGGATGTCAGCTGGAAGAATGTCAAGAAAGCCAAGTATTTCTTGTTTACACTTTCAATGGCAAGGCTTCATTTGTGAAATAGAAAAGACTAGGCCTGTATTCACTGGAGTTTAGAAGGATGAGGGGATATCTTATGGAAACATATAAAATTATAAAAGGACTGGACAAGC
The DNA here is from genome assembly GCA_038087875.1 of Malacoraja senta. Lineage (NCBI taxonomy): Eukaryota > Metazoa > Chordata > Chondrichthyes > Rajiformes > Rajidae > Malacoraja > Malacoraja senta. The sequence goes on along the minus strand of CM075996.1, from coordinate 1,490,996 downwards.
TAGATACAGGAAAAATGTTCCCAACGTTGGGCGAGTCCAGAACCAGGGGCCACAGTCTTAGAATAAAGGGGAGGCCATTTAAGACTGAGGTGAGAAAAAACTTTTTCACCCAGAGAGTTGTGAATTTATGGAATTCCCTGCCACAGAGGGCAGTGGAGGCCAAGTCACTGGATGGATTTAAGAGAGAGTTAGATAGAGCTCTAGGGGCTAGTGGAATCAAGGGATATGGAGAGAAGGCAGGCACGGGTTATTGATAGGGGACGATCAGCCATAATCACAATGAATGGCGGTGCTGGATCGAAGGGCCGAATGGCCTCCTCCTGCACCTATTTTCTATGTTTCTATGAAAAAGGAACCCAATAGTTGGAATCGCAAGAGACTGCAGATGGTGGAATCTGGAGCAAAAAGCAAAGTGCTGGAGGAACTCTGCGGGTCAGGCAGCATCTGTGCAGGCACAGATATAGTTGATGGTTCTGTCCTCAACCCGAAACATCATTAATGTCAGTCCACCCCACGGATGCTGCTCGACCCGCTGTGGTCCTCCAGCAGGTTGTTTGTTGAACTAAACATTCTTAAGTCCATAGAATGAGGCCATTCAGCCCATCAAATCTACTCTGCCATTTAATCACGGCTGATCTATCTCTCCCACTCAGCCCCATTCTCCTGCCTACTCCCTGTAACCCCTGACACCCGTACTAATCAAGAAGATGTCAAACTCTGCCTTAAAAAGTATCCATTGACTTGGCCTCCACAGCCGTCTGTGGCAACGAATTCCACAGACTCACCGCGAGGTGACGGTACAACTGAGCTGGCCAAGGCTGTCAGAGATTTCACCACCCGGAAGAGTCCAGGTGTGGTCAGGATGGATCACCTGTCCCGGAACAGACTCGACCTGCCTAGCAAGGAATTGCACAGAGTTGTGGACTTAGCCCAGACTATCACGCAAACCAACCTCCCCTCCCATTCCCACACTGACCATTCTGTCCTGGGCCTCCTCCATTGTCAGAATGAGGCCAAATGCAAATTGGAGGAACTGCACCTCATATGTCGCTTGGGCAGCTTACAGCCCAGCGGTATGAATTTGATTTCTCTAACTTCAAGTAACCCTTGCATCCTCTCTCTCTCTCTCTCTCTCTCTCTCTCTCTCTCTCTCTGTCGCTCCCCCACCCTAGTCATTGTACTAGTTTCACTGTCGTCTTGGCGAGTTTCATTGTCTGTATAACTCCTTATCACCGAGCCCACAACCAACCATGGAGCGTTTCCTTCCAGCCATTACTCTTTTGCACATCTTTCATTCATTTGTTCTATATCTCTCTATATCACCGTCTCTATCTCTCATTTCCCTTCTTCCCCCTGATGCTCAGTCTGAAGAAGGGTCTCTGCCAATTCCTTCTCTCCAGAGATGCTGCCTCCAGCGTTTTGTATCTATCTCCCTTCCATCGACTCCAATTCACGCTGCCTCGGCAAGGCCACCAACATAATCAAGGCCCAGTCTCACCCCAGTCACTCCCTCTTCTCCCCTCTCCCATCTTAGCAAGAGGTACAGAACACTCACCGCACACCAGCAGATTCAGGGACGGTTGTTATCAGGCATGTGAACCATCCCGTCACCGACTAGCGAGCGATCCCGACCTCCCATCTACCTCATTGGAGATGAGGCCTCAGGAGGGCGGTGGAGGCCGGTTCGCTGGATACTTTCAAGAGAGAGCTAGATAGGGCTCTTAAAGATAGCGGAGTCAGGGGAAATGGGGAGAAGGCAGGAACGGGGTACTGATTGGGGATGATCAGCCATGATCACATTGAATGGCGGTGCTGGCTCGAAGGGCCGAATGGCCTACTCCTGCACCTATTGTCTATTGAGACCCTCAAACTATCTTCAGTCGGACTTCACCATACTTTAGCTTGCACTAAACGTTATTCCTTTTGTCCTGTGTCTCCCCCCAATCTTCAGAATTCTCCCCACAACCCCCGACACCCGCACTAATCAAGAATCTATCAATCTCTGCCTTAAAAAATATCCACTGACTTGGCCTCCACAGCCTTCATTGGCAATGAATTCCACAGATTCACCACCCTCTGTCAGGGAGGAGAAAGCATCTTTGCAATAGCAAGGGAGAGTAACCCAAGCAGTAATCAGATCCTCCCCCCCCCCCCACCACTTGCTAGGCCAATAAATCACTTGCTGGCTTTTTATGAACTTGACCTTTTGCGTTCCGATATCCTGTAGGTCACATTTTGCCAGGGCCTCGGGAGTTGGAACCTGCCCTTACAAGACCTTCTAAGCTCTCGACCAGCTCCGAAATCTCCTTGTACGGGGAGCGGGGACGGGTTCCTTGCCCGGCGTTGTACTTTGGGCTCGGTGTGCGGAGAGAGGGGTTGGAATTACTGACAGATTTCTGTAACGTGATCTTGGCAGAAAGAGAGAACATGAGGAGACTTGGCAACCTGCGGCCTCTCGGGAGCCAGCACGCTCCGCACACACACGGCACAGTATGGCTTTAGCAGATGTGTCGATCAAAACATCTCTTCTCCAGAGACAGCATCTTATCTGAGATTTTAAATAACCAATCATTAAAGATCAAAGGAACCTCCTGATCCTCGTGATTTCGTGCTTCCAAATGTTTATCCCAGCATTAGCGTTCCGCTTCTTCTGCCCTGAGCCCTGGAAATCCTTCCCTAAACCTCCAGCTTTCCACCACCTCTTCCGAGTCTCTCCTCAAAATCCACCTTCTGTCTGAATATTCCCATCTTTGGCTCTTGTTAACCCGATGCAGTGCCTCTCTATCACCTTGGAGTGAAGGTCCCATGCGAACGCAAGTTGTTGTTGCTAATCAGTGACGGATCTGATGTGCTCTAGACAAGCTTGGTGGCACAGGGGCGCAGCGGGTAGAGCTGCTGCCTCACAGCGCCACAGACACGGGCTCAAGGCAATCCTCACCTCGGCTGCTGTCTGTCTGTGGAGTTTTGCACGTTCTCCCTGTGTCTGCAAGGGTATCCTCCATGTGCTCCGATTTCCTCCCACATCCCAAAGGAATTTGCCCTCTGTAATTTGCCTCTGCTCTGCAGGGAGTGGGTGAGAAAGTGGGATAGCATAGAACTAGTATGAAGGGGTGATTGATGGTCAGCATGGACTCGGTGGGCCGAAGGGCCTGTTTCCATGCTGTATCTCTGAACTAAACTGGTGTTGAGTATGACACAGAGTGCTGGAGTAACTCAGCGGGTCAGGCAGCATCTGTGGAGAACATGGATAGGTGACGTTTCACAGAGTGCTGGAGTAACTCAGCGGGTCAGGCAGCATCTGTGGAGAACATGGATAGGTGACGTTTCACAGAGTGCTGGAGTAACTCAGCGGGTCAGGCAGCATCTGTGGAGAACATGGACAGATGTTGTTTTGGGTCGGGACCCCATGTTCTCCAGAGGTGCTGCCTGACCCGCTGAATTACTCCAGCACTCAGTGTCTTTTTTTGTAAACCAGTATTTGCAGTTCCTTGTATCTAAGGGGCCTGTCCCACTTTCACGACCTAATTCACGAGCTCTGCTGAGTCTGCCCTTGACTCAACCTCGCAGCTTGGTGGTCACGAGGTCGTAGCAGGCCGTGATGCCAGTCGTAGGTACTCGTGGCATCAAGTAGGTCGGGGCGTTTTTTCAACATGATGAAAAATGTCCACGAGTAAAAAAAGGTCGTGAATTAGGTCGTGAAAGTGGGACAGACCCTTAAATGTTGAATGGAGAGAGTTTAACCAAGATAAGCATCAGGAAGCGTGGCGTGGGGAGAAGTAAACGATATCAACCTGGTTGACTTCTGCAAAATCCGCTCTCTCTGTGATCCATTCATTGTTCTTTATCTCCCCACATCACTGTCTATATCTCTCGTTTCCCTTACCCCTAACCAGTCTAAAGAATCGGTCTCGACCTGAAACGTCACCCATTCCTTCTCTCCAGAGACGCTGCCCGTCCCGCTGAGTTACTCCAGCAGTTTGTGTCTATCTTCGGTTGACGTGAGCTGTGGGTCACGTGGGCCTGCAGAGCATGAGGCGAGCATGTGGCCAGGCACTGAAATAGCTCCAATTTTATTTAATCATCGCTCCCCACGTTTGACCTCTCCTCTCGTGTCCTGGCTCCATCCGAGATCTACATTCAATTAAACCGTGTAAACAAATCCCTTCTGGCTCCAGCTCTCTGTCTTTGCCCTTTCAACGAAGGAACCTTTCTGTCCTTCACACATGAAGCCAAGTTTCCACGGCCCTGACAGCCACGGCAGGTTTTACTGAGTTCCACAACGTTCCACCTTCATTGGGGCAGCTCAGATTTAAGAAGGACGTGACACCGTCGACTTTTTTAAAAGCAGCTCAGAAGCGATCCCCGGTTAGCTCCTCTTGGTCATCTTAATTCAATCCTGACCTCGGTTGCTGTCAATGTGGAGTTTCCACGGGCTCAGAATCACGCATGTCAATAGACAATAGACAGTAGCTGCAGGAGTAGACCATTCGGCCCTTCGAGCCATTCAATGTGATCATGGCTGATCATCCCCAATCAGTACCCCGTTCCTGCCTTCTCCCCATATCCCCTGACTCCGCTATCTTTAAGAGCCCTATCTGGCTTCTATGTTCTGTTGTGCTGAAGCAAAGCAAGAATTTCATTGTCCTATCAGGGACACATGACAATAAACTCACTTGACCTTGAACGTGAACTAGCTCTCTGTTGAAAGTATCCAGAGAACCTGCCTCCACCACCCTCTGAGGCAGAGAATTCCACAGACTCGCCACTCTCTGTGAAAAAAAGCGTTTCCTCGTCTCCGTTCTAAATGGCTTACTCCTTATTCTTAAACTGTGGCCCCTGGTTCTGGACTCCCCCAACATCGGGAACATGTTTCCTGCCTCTAGCGTGTCCAAACCCTTAACAATTTTATATGTTTCAATAAGATCCCCTCTCATCCTTCTAAACTCCAGAGTGTACAAGCCCAGCTGCTCCATTCTCTCAGCATATCACAGTCCCGCCATCCCGGGAATGTCCCAATAATGTAATGAGAACCACCATTTGCCCGTCACAGTTTTGGGACCATTTCCACAACAAACTAATCTCATGTTCCCAGCTCCCATCTCAGCCACAATGAATTGGAGATGATGATGATGATGGGTGAGGACTAACAATGATCTCTCAAATGAGCTAGGATCATTCTAGAACATTCCAAACGGTTCATAAGGGCATGTCCCACTTAGGCTTTTTTTTGGGGCGACTGTCATAGTCGTAGCAGGTCACCGAAAAAACGGCGACTGGACTCCCCCCCCCCCCCCCCCCCCTACGACATAAAATTTGAAATTGTCCACGATAAATCTTTAAAGAACCATCACTTTAACAACAACAAATAAAACGAAGGCAGCACCGGTGACAACCTACGTTAACCTGGCGACAACCTACGACAGC
>CM075996.1:1473072-1480572 GCA_038087875.1 Malacoraja senta | reverse complement strand
GCATCTATGGAGCGAAGGAAATGGGCAACGTTTCGTCCCGAAACGTTGCCCATTTCCTTCGCTCCATAGATGCTGCCGCACCCGCTGAGTTTCTCCAGCCATTTTGTCGACCAATAAACTAAACTAAACTGATGGCATCTTTCCCATAGCTGGGCGACCAGATATACGACGCCCGCCATCTCTACTGCCATAGCTGCAGCGACAAACCACAGCAACAGATGACCAATGTTAGGTCCCAGACCCAAACCTTCGCTGGGAACAATGGTGGTCCCGGCATGGGGGGGAACCGCCATGAGACGGGGTGGGGGCAGCAGAACAATGGAGGACCCGGCGTAGGGGACCGCTGTGAGGAACGGGGAGGGGGGGAGAAAAATGGCGGACGCGGCGTGGGATACTTTATATAGCGACTCTTTGCATACCTTGGGTACGTATGCATGCAATACAAAGAATATCACTGTGACTTGTCACGTGTAACAATAGGTATTCGTTCATTCATCATTCATCAATTTATTTTTCATTCATCTTTCATTCATCATTCATCAATTTATATTTCATTCATCGATTTATTTTTCATTCTTCATTCATCAATTTATTTTTCATTCATTCTTCATCAATGTATTTTTCATTCTTCATTCATCAATGTATTTTTCATTCTTCATTCATCAATGTATTTTTCATTCTTCATTCATCAATGTATTTTTCATTCTTCATTCATCAATTTATTTTTCATTCATCATTCATCAATGTATTTTTCATTCTTCATTCATCAATGTATTTTTCATTCTTCATTCATCAATTTATTTTTCATTCATCATTCATCAATGTATTTTTCATTCTTCATTCATCAATTTATTTTTCATTCATCATTCATCAATGTATTTTTCATTCTTCATTCATCAATTTATTTTTCATTCATCATTCATCAATGTATTTTTCATTCTTCATTCATCAATTTATTTTTCATTCTTCATTCATCAATGTATTTTTCATTCTTCATTCATCAATTTATTTTTCATTCATCATTCATCAATTTATTTTTCATTCATTCATCATTCATCAATGTATTTTTCATTCTTCATTCATCAATTTATTTTTCATTCATCATTCATCAATGTATTTTTCATTCTTCATTCATCAATTTATTTTTCATTCATCATTCATCAATGTATTTTTCATTCTTCATTCATCAAGTTATTTTTTATTCATCATTCACCAATGTATTTTTCGTTCTTCATTCATCATTCATTCATTCATTCATTCAGAAGGTTGATGGCATTGAGCGCATGGGAGCATCTCAGTGCAAGCTCATCCCTGGCTGTTACTCCATCTTGGCTAGAGAAGGATGAGGTGTTCACGTGGTCATTGTCCTCCCGCCTCCCGTGCAGTTGTACGGCCGGCGACTCCACTTACGGACTATCTCACGGATAGTGACCGACTGGGCGAGCATGGCAGGTGGACTCTTCCCAGCGATGTTCACAGCCCGCACACGGAGGTTAATCTTCTCTCCGGTGGGAAGGTCCTTGACCGTGTATCCCAGACGCTCCACCAGTTTAGTGTTGGCTACAGTCCAGTCGTCGGCTACAAGGAAGCAGAGGGTCGAAGGTGAACACAAGAGCGCTGCTCACATTCACACTTGAAGCTGGCCGACGTTTGGCTCAATGGGATAGTGGAAGAGGCTGGACTGATTGACTGAAAGATATAGCATGGAAACAGGCCCTTTGGCCCCACCAGCCCACTGCAAACTGATCACACCTGATCAGGGACAGTTTCTTCCCCACTGTTATCAGGCAACTGAACCATCCTACCATAAGTAGAAAGCAGTCCTGAACTACTATCTACCTCTTTGATGGGATGTTACTGGCTTCACCTTGCACTAGGGAAGGGAAGAGACAAAGTCTTCCATCACAGTGAGGAGGTGCCTGGTAGAGTCACTGTGGTGGATGTTAAACTGTGTTAAGTGTGTGTGTTGTTATTTTATTCTATGTTAGGACTGCAAGGTTCACAATTTCATTCACACTGAAATGTCTGAATGACAATAAAGGATACTTTTATACTTTATACTAAACGTTATTCCCTTATCATGTATCTGTACACTGTGAACGGCTCGATTGTAATCATGTATTGTCTTTCCGCTGACTGGTTAGCACGCAACAAAAGCTTTTCACTGTACCTCGGTACACGTGACAATAAACCAAACTGAAACTTGTGGATGGACAATGCTGTCTGCTAGTGAACATTTGTCCTGCCCCGAACACTAGCTATGAAAACCACCTTGGAGAAAGATGCTATTCTGTACTGAAGAAATATAGAAACCTTCACTCATTATCTGGTTGTACCGTATATTGGCCGCAAAGCAGTGCGTATCCAGAGAACCGGCCTGCACCTCCCGCTGAGGCAGAGAATTCCACAGACTCACCACTCTCTCTGTGTGAGAAAAAGTGTTTCCTCGTCTCCGTTCTAAATGGCTTACCCCTTATTCTTAAACTGTGGCCCCTGGTTCTGGACTCCCCCAACATCGGGAACATGTTTCCTGCCTCTAGCGTGTCCAAGCCCTTAATAATCTTATATGTTTCAATAAGATACCCTCTCATCCTTCTAAACTCCAGAGTGTACAAGCCCAGCTGCTCCATTCTCTCAGCATATGACAGTCCCGCCATCCCGGGAATTAACCTTGTAAACCTACGCTGCACTCCCTCAATAGCAAGAATGTCCTTCCTCAAATTAGGGGACCAAAACTGTACACAATACTCCAGGTGTGGTCTCACTAGAGCCCTGTACAACTGCAGAAGGACCTCTTTGCTCCTATACTCGACTCCTCTTGTTATGAAGGCCAACATGCCATTCGCTTTCTTCACTGCCTGCTGTACCTGCATGCTTACTTTCATAGACTGATGAACAAGGCAGCGAGGCCAACATTCGTAACAAGATGGACACGAAAAGAAGAAGACTGTATATTTACAAAGTAAATGATCAAACACAAACAGAATAGAGGCAGCTTGCTCTTGCCCCGCTCCATGTGTACGGCACTTTATGTTACTTTAGTTTAGAGATATATCATGGAAACAGGCCCTTCGGCCCACTGAGTCCATGCCGACCATCGATCACCCGCTCTCACTAGTTCTATGCTATCCCACTTTCTCATCCACTCCCGACACACTAGGGGGCGATTTACCTACAAACCCGCGTGTATTTGGGTCGCGGGAGGAAACCGAAGCACCCAGAGGAAACCCACGCGGTCCCAGGAAGAATGTACACATTCCGTACACAGACAGCTCCCGTAGTCAGGATGGAACCCGGGGTCTCTGGCGCTGTGAGGCAGCAGCTCTACCCGCTGCACCACTCTCCGGACGAATGTCATTCACACATGAACCATGACCCATCAAAGAGTACAGTCCAGAAGAAGGCCCTTCGGCCCAACTTGCCCGACACCGACCAAGATGGCCCATCTACACCAGTCCCACCTGCCCGCGTTTGGCCCTTCACCCTCTAAACCTGTCCTATCCATGTACCTGTCCAAGCGGTATAGTGGTAGAGTTGCTGCCTTACAATGCCAGAGACACGCGTACTATCCTGACTCTGGGTGCTGTCTGTGTGGAGTTTGTACGTTCTCCCCGTCACCGTGCGGGTTTTCTCCAGGTGCTCCGGTTTCCTTCCACATCCCAAAGATGCACAGGTTCACAGGTTAATTGACCTCTGTAAATTGTCCCTGGTGTGTAGGATAGTGTTAAGTGTGCGGAGTGATCGCTGGGCAGTGCGGTCTCGATGGGCCGAAGGGCCTGTTTCCACTGTATCTCTAAATTAAAGCAAACTAAACAAAACTAAATTAAAGTGTCTTTTCATTGCTGTTAAAATACCTGCCTCGACTACCATCTCTGGCAGCTGGTTGCATAAACCCACCAGAGGGTGAGTGACCAGTTACAAGTTAAACCATTAAATCCTCATCCAAGCCCCTCCCTGAGATAATGGAAGCTATCAACGACGTGGTACCCAAAGACCCTATAGCGAGCAAGATAGTCCACTCGACGAAAAAGACGTAGTACGGTCATGGGCAGATTCACGGGTAATTTTCGGCCCCATTTCCGTAACCGGCTTCCGTCTCCGCACCAAAGATCCCAGAGCGGAGCAAAGATAACTAGCGCGGAGACGGAAGCCGGTTACGGAAACATCCTCGTAAAAATAAAAGTTCTTTGGTAAAAATCTTCTCCTCATTTTCAGAATTATAATTTATTAACACAAACTGTTCCCCCGCAACGTTGATTACACTGCGAGTCGGGTCGGGTCGGGGTTACTGAAATGGATGAAAAAAAGGCCCCCGTTCCGTTCCGTTCCGTTGCGTACTACACGTCAGCCCATTGCATTTAGCAGGAGTGTGGTCTATCTTGCTCCGCTGTAGGATCTTTGACTATCAACGGTGTGGTACTTACAGCCTTCCTTTGCATATTCAATCAGGTAGCCATCCAGTCCCCCGGGGCCGATCTTCTCTGGCATCCTCCACTTCAGTGTGGTGGTGGTGTCTGTGACATCGTCAACGATCAAGTGTGTCGGCTCGCTGGTGGTACCTGGACATGTGAAAGCAACGGTCAGTGTCAGGGAGACTCGGGGGACTGCGGCTGCAGACATCGAGGTGCCCACCTCCTTGCAGAGTGTGGATTCGCAAAGAGAGTCTGGAGAAGTCTGCAAGGGGCCCCCTGGCACGGTTTACTCCGAACAGCTCCATCACAGAGGACTCTGTGATTTACGGACTGTTCCCAGGGACGCATTCGTAGACGGACATCGAGTGCTGCTGGAAGGTCATCAACTGGGTGAAAGACGCTCTTTGGTCTGCCCGAGTGCTGTCGACCACCCAGCGGAGCGAGATGTCCGTCGGGGGAATGTTGCCGACTGGCCCGCTGCAGATTGCAGGAGTAAGTACGTGCTGAGGGACGCACTGAAGCTCGGTGCAGCCAACGCCAAGGCTCGGTGGGGGGGTGGAGGAGGACCACAGTCTAGGGTCCTTCCGCTGCTGGACATTGGGGGGGGGGGGGGCAGGGTGTGGTGGAGACGCCCCTCAAAATAAGGCAAGCGATTCCACGCCAGTGGGCCACATGAGTGGCAAGGGTGAGGGGAAAAAATTGGTGTCATTTGTGTAAACAGTATTGAATGTATGTATAGCCTCTGAAAATGTCAGGTAGAGTTTTGTAAGGATCATGTATTGCAAATATTTATTTCTCAAATAAAGTATATTTTGAAATTTAAAAAATATATATATATATTTTGTTAAAGATACCCTGAGCAAAAGGCAAAGTGCTGGAGGAACTCAGCGGGTCGGGCAGCATCTGCCCGACCCGCTGAGTTCGGGTCGGGACCCTTCCTCAAACCTGGACCAAAGCTGGAAAAGGGAGGTGGGGGGGGGGGGGGGGGGGGGTGACAAAGTCTGGCAAGTGATAGATGGATACAAAATGCAGGAGTAACTCAGACAACATCTCAGGAGGAAATGAGTGGGTGACGTTTTGGGTCGAATCCCTTCTTCGTACCCGAAATATCACCTATTCCTTTTCTCCACATATGCTGCCTGACCCGCTGAGTTACTCCAGCATTTTGTGTCTGTTTTCAGTGTAAACCAGCATCTGCAGTTCCTTCCTGCATAAGCGATAGGTGGATACAGGAGAGGTTGGGTGATGTGTAGATGGGCGGAGTAAATGACAAAGGCTGGAGGTGAAAAGGAGACAATAGAGTGGCAGATACATAGAAACATAGACAATAGGTGCAGGAGGAGGCCATTCGGCCCCTTCGAGCCAGCACCGCCATTCATTGTGATCATGGCTGATCGTCCCCAATCAATAACCCGTGCCTGCCTTCTCCCATATCCCTTGATTCCACTAGCCCCTAGAGCTCTATCTATAGATACGGAGAGGTGAGCAGGGGTGAAATGTGAAGCCGGAGGGTGGGAGATGGGGGGAAGGGGACAGGGGGAGAGGGGGAGAGAGGGGGATAAAGGGGAAAGGGATTCGGGGAGGGGTGATGAGTGTGAGGAGGAGGAGGATGAGGGTGACTGGGGTAGTGGGAGATGATGGGACAACAAATGGCAGAGTAGACTTTCTTTAGTCACAGGGTGGTGAATCTGCAGGATTATTTGCCACTGGCCAAGTCAGTGGATATTTCTAAGGCAGAGGTAGATAGATTCTTGATTAGTGCGGGTGTCAGAGGTGATGGGGAGAAGGCAGGAGAATGGGGTTGAGGGAGAGATAGATCAGCCACGATTGAATGGCGGAGTAGACTCGATGGGGCCGAACGGCCTAATTCTGCTCCTATAACCTATGAACTTCAGAAATGGGTATGGTGGCGTGGGGCTTTGCCAGCGACGGCCCCTAACCCACCAGAAGAGAAACATCAGGCTATTAAACTTGGCTCGGACAAAACTCTGAACATTAATAGCCCGTTATCTGTTATTTGCACTTTAATCAGTTTATTTATTCATGTGTGTATATATTTATAGAATGGTATATGGACACACTGATCTGTTTTGTAGTCAATGCCTACTATGTTCTGTTGTGCTGAAGCAAAGCAAGAATTTCATTGTCCAATCAGGGACACATGACAATAAACTCACTTGATTCTTGAATCTTGAACCCCTGCCGTAGAGCGTTGGGAAAATCCCAGATCACCGCCCAGTGCCCAGCGCCCAGCGCCCAGCGCCCAGTGCCCAGCGCCCAGTGCCCAGTGCCCAGCGCCCAGCACCCAGTGCCCACTGCCCAGCGCCCAGCGCCCAGCGCCCAGTGCCCAGTGCCCAGTGCCCAGTGCCCAGCGCCCAGCGCCCACTGCCCAGCGCCCATCGCCCAGTGCCCAGCGCCCAGCGCCCAGTGCCCAGTGCCGCCAAGTGTGGTCACTCACCAATGGGCATGAAGGTGCGTGAGGAGATGCTGGGAGGGGCTCAGACCGATCCCGTTCATGGCAAACACACGCATCTCGTACTGACAGCCCTCGATCATCCGCGTGGCCGTGAACTGGGTCGTCTGCAAGGGTTCGAAGTTCAGCTTCATCCATCTCGTGCTGGTTTTCTTCTTCCTTTCCAGCAGGTAGCCTGCGGGAGGAGAGGAGGGAGATGTCCCCCTGTGAGACCGGGCAGCGTGACGTGTCGCAGGTTCTCTCCCCACCCTCCCCGACTGCCCATCAGCCGCGCCCCTCTTTACAAACCCTGACACTCTCTCCCTTTAGACGAGTGTGGAAACAGGCCCTTCGGCCCACTTAGTCCGCGCCGACCATCGGTCACCCATTCTCACTGGTCCGATGGTTTCCTACTTGTTCATCCATTTCCCCACACACAAAGTGGGATAACACAGACTAGTGTGAACAGGTGGGCCGAAGGGCCTCTTTCCATGCTGCATCTCTAATCTAAACTAAACACCCATTCACACTAGTTCTGTTATCCCACTTTCTCATCTACTCGCGACACACACGGATAATTTACAGAGGGCAACTAACCTCCAAACAAGCACTTCTTTGGGTGTGCCACACCTGTCG